>PVJS01017094.1:0-36622 GCA_004027185.1 Glis glis | reverse complement strand
AAAAAAAAAAAAAAATAGAGCCAGGGGTGTAGCTTGGAGGTAAAATGCCCCTGGGTTCAATCCCCAGTACCGAAAAAAAAAAATTCTGAGTTCAGGAGGCATAACAAGAAGAGACAACAACCTGGGTGAGGTCTGAAACCTAACAGCATGACTTCTTCTCGGCCAAGTGACTTTGAGTATATCACTGATATTTTTAAGTCGTTCCCTCTGTTTTTAATAACTGCCCAATCCATCCCTCTGGGTTGCCGCAAGGGCCAAATGAGCTATGTGAATGTACTTTGCAAACTTATTTGTCTCTACATACATATGATTTTGTTTTTGACATACATCTCACTTGCTACCATATTCAATCAGCCACCAAATCTTGCCAATTCTGATCTCCCTTGGGTCCTTCCAACACATTCTAGGCTCTTCCATTGTCAGTGTTCCGCTGCCCTCCAAACCTGCTCCTTCCAACTGAACTGCACCCATGCTCATTGCTGCTATAGTATTAGGTTCATCGTACTCTGGCAGCCTTCAATGGATGGAGGGGTAAGAGACATAGTCTTTTCTCCCACCACCTCTCAACAGGTGGCCAGTTACAATGAAAGCGTCAGACCAAATTCTGACACACAGAGACATGAATCAGCCAGCAGAAGCTAAAACATCAGACCACCTGGTTTGTAAGCTCAGCAAACATCAGACCACCTGGTTTGCCTCAGCTCTCTGTCCTTTCACTAGAAGCAGATGTGACAAGGAGCCAGCAGCAAAATTCGGTTAATTGGCCGGATGACAGAATTCTCCTTAAGCAGATGGACACAGATTCTAGTGGAATTCTAAGACCTGAAAGCCATTCCAAAGGGTGCGAGCTGCTTATACCCTGTTCATGCAAAGGCAAGGATGTCTGGACAACTTTTCTAACCAAGCCAACGCCACTCATTCCATCAGTGAAAAAATAAAATCTAACAGCCAGGATGCTATCAAATAAACCTTCTGATCAGTTCATAGGAAATAATTATAATCAAAGCACCAGTATCAGACTCTGAAATATAACAGAACTACCCCTAAATACCCCTAAAGGATTAAGAAATTTGAAATGTTAAATAAATATGCTTAGGGTATTGATTAAATAAATCCAAGTACACACCATCAACACACTGGTTAAACACAATTCATTTAAAGTAAATTCTATATAACAATGCTATCTTGGGCCATCTGGGCTACTGTAATAAAATATCACACACTGGATAGCTTATAAACAACAGAAATGTATTTCTCATAGTTCTGTAAACTGGGAAGACCAAGATCAAGGCACTAGCAGAGTCAGCGTCTGGTGAGGACCCACTTTCTGGTTCATAGACAGTGTCCCCCTCTGTGTCCTCTCATGGTGAAAGGGACAAGCCAGCTCATGGGGGTCACAGGTCTTCTTTATTAGAGTACTAATCCTATTCATGTGGACTCTGCCCTCATGACCTATCACTGCCCCAAGGCCCCACCTCCTAGTACCATCACCCACCTTTCGGGTTTGGTTTTAACATATGAATTTGGGATGGACTCAAGTCATCTGACTGTATAATGAATGCCATATATACTCTTTATTTCTGCTTGCCAAATTGTCCTTTGAACATAACCTACAACCTTTAGAACATATCTCCTCTTTCTCTGATCCCAAGTAAGCCTGATGACCTGTAATAACATTCTGTCCCTTAAATGTTGTAATATCACTTTTCCACTAATTTATTCAGCACTTTAACTCCTCACAATCAAAATCATGTAAGCCAAGAGGGAAGGAGATAAATAAAAAGTTCCCCGGCTTTGAGGGGCTCTCAGGATGGAGAAAAGGAGGACATTGGAACTGACTAGAACAAAGACAGCTATGTGCACAGGGTACAATGGAAACACGGAGAGGCCTTCCTGAAAGAGAAAGTGTCCCGGGATGCTGTGTTCTACAGGAATATTGCAATAGCTGAGCTGAGCCTTAGAGAATGAGTGAGGAGTCAAGCTGTGGTCCAGGGAGCACTTCAGCTAGTGAAGAAAAAAAAATCCATTCATAATAGTTAAAATAGGGCTGGGGATGTGACTCAGTGGTAGAGTGCTTGCCTAGCATGCATGAAGCCTTCCCAGTACTGCAAAACAAAAACAAATAATAGATAAGATCTATTAACTGTTCCAGGGACTCCTCTAAGAATGCTGGGCACATGATAAATGGAATCTGAAATCATGGGCATCAGTTCATTTTTCCCTCATAACCACACACCAAGATAGATACTACTACCACCGCATTTTATACATCAAAACCTGAGGCTAAGTGTAAAAAAATAACAACAACAACAAATGCCTAACCTCCTAGCACTAGGAAGTGGCAGAGCCAGGGTTTGAACCTAGGTCCCTCTGACTCATAAGGCATCATACTATATTCAGCTACAACCTCCAAGTGTTTGAGTGGGGCTGAACCTGGGCTGGAGCAATGGAGGTGGAGGGGTGGGTCACTTTCCCCTCTGGAGCATGGCTACCTGAGTCTATTCCATTCCTCTGTCTCTACCGTAGGGAAAAATGCAGAGTGGGGGCTCAGTGGAATCTCTTGAATTTAGAAGGAAAGAATTTCCAGAATCGATTGTTGAACCCACCACTGCCTGGGTAGTGATTTGACCCTTCTTTATAAAACGAGCTGATTTCCCTTTTAAAATCGGGTTTCCAACATGGCCAACATCAACAGATACTTGAGCGTCTGCCGTGAGGCACACACTGTTATGGGCAGTGGGAATTCAGCAGGGAACAAAATAGACAAGGTCCCCTTTGTTAGAGAGCTTAAATCAACCTTTCCCTAACTTGACCTCTCTTATTCTGAAAAGTGCCAGGGAGATTACAGCCCCGTGGTATCAGCAGGTGGGCATCTCCAGAGGCAGGCCCGCCCTTGCCTGGCTACAGTGTCTTTCTGCCCTGCTCAGGCACACCTGACCACCACCAGTCCCGCAGTCCCCATCATCTCGGCTACAACCACACCTCAAGTGGCCCCAGGTGGTCACTTATCTGGCCACCAAGAGCTTGTGTGGGGAACATCCTGTGACTTTCTCAAGTGGCTGAGGGCAGGTGGCACTGCTGAATCAGCACTACCACCCTGAGTCCTGTATGTTTTGGCCTCAAGCTCAGCCTTAGGCCAAACAGTGGGAATTTTCCCCTAAGAGGAATGTTCCCTGCTGGACATGCCTGTAATCTCAGTACTTCGGAGGCTGAGAAAGGAGGATTGCAGGTTCCAGCCCAGCCTCCAGCAACTTAGTGAGACCATCAGCAACTTAATGAGACCCTGATTCAAAATATAAAAAAATAAAATAAAAAGGGCTAGGATGTAGCTCAGAGGTAGAACACATCTGGGTTCAATACCCAGTACAAAATGAAAAAAAGAACGTACCTGTATTCAAAGTCCACTCTGCAGGTGTATCCACTGTGCCAAAAGAGAACAGGAGGAATAAAGGATTCAAAACAAAGCACTTGATATGGAGGCTAGTTTCTAGACTTTGTGTCCTATCCCCCTCTGAACTCGAACATGCTGAAGGTAGTGATTAGAAACGTCCCCTGGTTGTGTCTGCAGGAAGGTGGCAAGGGAAGGAAGACCCTGGGCAGGCGCTCTTTCTTTTTCCCCAGCAGTTGGTAAGGCAACATGAACGTGAAGGGCTCAGACAGATGGTGGTGCTCTGGCTGGCATACTGTAGGATCATACTTACCTGAAACGCAGGCTGAGGAAGTAGCCTGTCTCCTTGGCCCACTCTGTAGGCTTGCTGGGCCGAGGCCTCAGCCCCCAGTACCAGTCTCTCTTCTGAATTCTCTCCCACCCTCAGACCTGTGTCTCACCGCTCACCTCTGCCCTCACTTACAGACTGTGACCTCGTCCCCAGGTGGCCTCACTCCTGCCCCACCACACGTTCTGCCAGAGGCTCCCTCCTGGGGCTTCTGGGGCAGAAGAGGTCATGTATCTGCAGCGTCAGTGTCTCCCAGCCTCAGCCTGGAGATCTGGGCTCCTTTTCCCCCTGGGTCTTACTTTGGGGCCATGAGAAAGGACTAGGGCAACACACTCCCAGGCCCTTCCTCCGGTTTAAACTCAAGGTACTTCCCTGCTCCAGGTGTTTGTCATACATGTAAACCCCTGAGTTCTTCTCTCCCTCCCCAGCTATGGGATCTGATGGCCACATGGCCTAAGCCAGCACTCCGCAAACTCTGTTAAGAGCCAGATAATAAATATTCTAGGCTGCATTGGCCACCTGCAATCTCTGTTGAATATTATTTGGCTTGTTTGAGGTTTTGGTGATTGTGGGTTTTTTTTCCTTTCATAACCCTTTAAAAATGGATAAGCATTCTTACTATGTCATGGGCCAGATTTGGACCTTGGACCAGAGTTTGTGGATACTTTTGTGACATTATATTGGCGTGTGTGTGTGTGTGTGTGTGTGTGTGTTACTGGGAATTGAACCCAGGGGCATTCTACCTTGAAGTTACACCCCTAGTACTGGGATTACAAGAGTACACCACCATGTCCAGCTCCATGTCCACTCTTTGATATATCATCTATGGCTGTTCCTGCTACCACTGTGGAGTTAAGCAATTTCAACAGAGACCCTATGACACAATAAGTCTAAAATATTTAGTATCATCTAGTGGTCCCCTTACAAAAATGTTGCTGACCTCTAGTCTAGACTCTCTTTATTTCTATGCTAGAATTTCCTGAGTAAAATAAATCTAATTCTCCAGATTTTCTTACAGTTAGTATACTTTGCATTTTCTGCTTCCATGGTTTGGAGCACTTACTTGATTGCATTCTAACCATGGTGGGAGATAGTTACTAATCCTGGAATGTTTCTTGTGGATACCAGTGTATACACATAACTGTAAACATATACATACAGATGATCCATGTCTTTTAGACATTTAAAGTGATTTTCAGACAGATCATACCTCTTCATCTACAGCAGAGTAAACAGAACTTCAATATAAAACTTTCTACCAAGCTTTGTGTAGATGCAGGAAGTGTTCAAAGTTCATGTTCTAATTACTATTCAAAACAGCATGTCTACTGCTGTAGTTCAGATGTGGTTTGTCCTCCAAAGATTCATGAGTTGGAGGCTTCATTCTCAGTGAGGCAGCCTTATAGTACAGGACACTTTAAGAGGTGGAGTCTAGTGGGAGGTCCCTGGGGGCACTATCCTCAAATGGGATTAGCTATTTCTCTTGGGACCTCAGTTTGTTCTCATGAGAAAAATTAGAAAAAAAAAAAAAGAGCAAGACTAGTCCCTCCCCTCGCCATGCCTTCCTGTCTTGTGATCGTGTCACGTGATATCACTCTCTCACATTCGCTCCCCCAGGATGCCATCTACCATGTGTGACATGACACAGCCAGGGGAGGCCTCACCAGAGCCAGCACCATGCTATTTGCACTTTCTACCTCTAAAACTAAGAGCTAAATCTCTTTTCTTTATAAAGCACCCAGCCTTGAGTATCTTAGTATAGTTACAGAAAATGGACTAATATATCTAGCAATATGTTCTTTCACCCAAAAATATGCTAGAGTCTACCTGGAAGACATAATACTTCTTTGATCTTCTGGGCAGATAGCTCCATAGTTCTTATCCAGGGCCACTTAACCAGCACAAAGGGATAGACTTTGCAAAACCCCAACCATAACCAGTCATTCTTTTCGAATAAAAGACCAATTTCTTTGCCCAAGTAATAATTTTCTAGCATCTGTGTGCAAGTCTTAGATTCAAAAAGATGCCCCAGTTTTGGCACCAGAGAAAGGAAAAGCCATCTGGCTCCTCTTGGGCTCCTTGGCTTGAATTCCTGGGGCCATTGTCACTCTGATTTGGGAGGTCTCATGCAAAAGCATTCCCCAGGCGAAGGAGAACAATAGGAGGCAGGTAGTATGTTGGAACTTGTAATGGAAGGAAACATGGGGATATTCGAAACCCTCCCTTCGAATGAATGGACCACAGCTGTCCAACACCAATGCCAGGATATGCGGAAGGTCAGGGTGTAGGAAATCTGCTCATTGTGTTGCAGTAGGGGAACTGCAGTGTTTATAGAGAGTTCTCTGACTGTATGCTCTTTTAATGGATGGTTCTTGGCCCATGCAGAAGTTCTATGAGCTATATTTAAAGGGGCAACTGTTTTCCCAGTAGGAAAAGCAGAGAATAAATTTCCATGAGAAAGCAAGAGGCAGAAAGGACAGCTTTGGAATAAATGCTTTGTAGAAGCAAGGTCCTCAGGGGCTAGATATCTACAAATAATTGCTTTAGTGCCTCAGTAATTAGCCACAATAGCAGAACCTGCTATGGAAGACAGCATTCCATGGCATAGCTAAGCAGTGTCATTTTTAGTGCACATTTTTATCTTCCTTGAACTCTGTAAAACCCACTGTCTTCCTTGACAGCCAGAGTCCCAAGCAGTGTTCAGATGAAGCACTTCCTTCTGCTAGCCCCGGAGTTCTCAGAACCCAGTGAGAACTTGAATTTCCATTTCCTTTGATGAGTTTCATCTAAGTGCTTCCCAGACCCAGCCAGGTTGGTTCCCGTGTAGACTCAGTGGCTACAGGCAAAAATAATAATGAGCAGTCTTGTCCATTGTGACCCTGGGTTCCGCAGCCACAGGATCAAAAGGACCCTCCTGATTCAAACATCAGCCCAGGTAACAGGCCCCATGAGGAGGTGCCACCCTGCCACCCAATAAGGGAACTTCTTGAACCAAGGAAGTGGCAGAGAGAAAATTCACTGTCCGAGAACACAGTTCTAAAGCACGGACCACAAATCCAATATATCTTAGCTCTAATTTTATTTGTGAATCAGATCATGTGCACTTCCTTCCTTCTTGCTCATCAATGGAGTTAGTAAAACAATAGGCTTTGTGTGGTCATCATCACAGTGGGGCAGAGGGGGAGCCCCGCCACAGCTGTGTCGCTAGTCAAAGCTGGTCAACAGGTCAGAAGAGCAAAGAATGAGAACATAATTATATGGAGTGTCCAAAATGTGCTGGGCTACCACTTTATGAGCAAGATGTCACTGAATTCTCAGCACAGCTCCCCCAAATCCAGGCCCAAGTACAAGGACACCCAGGGATGAGGACTGAGGATACAGGATTACAGTCCCCTGTTTGGACAGATAGAAAAGATGTCCCTTTTGCCAATTTTACTATAAAAGCAATTTTCAGTCCCTGCATTCTCAGAAGGTCTATAATGGAGCAGGAAGTACTTAGGAGGAAGAATGAAAATTTTGCAGACAACCACAAAAAGAATTCCCTTAAGCAGTGCTTTGCAGGTATGGAAGGCAGGGGCTGCAGAGAAACCGTGGTTTATAACTCTGACAATGGTGACTTCTGCTACTCGCCGATAGTGGTTTTAAAAGCGGGAAAAGACGGAAAATACTTGCAAAGCATGAACTGAAATAAGGTGGTGCATCTTAAGTGCTTATGATGTGCCCTGTACAACTCCAAGCACTGGGTATTGCTAACCCATTTATCCTTCACAACAACCCTATGGAATACATCCTAGAGTACTCTTGTAGATGAAGAAACTGAGGCACAGAGAGGGTTATCCAGCTGCCAAAGCTCATCATGAGGCCTTTTATTAGGATAGCCAGGATTCAACCCCAGTCTGGCCCTGGGTCCAGGCTCTTAATAACTACAGTTTTACTCTCTGCATAACTGACTAAGCAATGACATCGAACAGAATGCAAAGCTTGCTCAACAGGCCAAGTGGAATGAGAAAAGCAACTTCCTCCTCATTCACCTTTCATGCCTTGGCCAAGAAAACCTAGAGAGACTGCTGTCAGCACCAGGTGACATGCGAGACGTGTGTCTCATTAAAACAAAACATATCTTTTAAACCAGTACACAATTCTCATGACAGATCTCTAAATACAGCTGGACGAGGGTTCAGAGTTTAGTTACAAATGACCAGAAGCAAACAGCTGTTAAAAGTAACTTGTGTGGGACAAATGGGTGCTCTGCTTTACATTTCAGTTGGATTTCTCTTTTTTATGGAATACAGGAGACATTCATGAAGTCAAACATTTCAATAAATGTTGACGCTATCTGCTCATCCTCCCATGGCAAGGGGAGGATGCCCACGTGAAGCTCAGAGCATCCTTAGCAAGACGACCTGCATCCAGTAGCATCCAATGGCACCCCTGCAAGACTTGATCTAGAAATGGAGTCTCAGTCCCGAGCCCCGGCACCCACTGGGAGTCTGGACCTGCGTGTGCACAGGCGATAGGCAGCCAGCCACACAGAGGGACTGGCGAGTGTACCCACAGCAATTCTAAGGCATCCCTGCTCCACCACTCTTGAAATACAGCACTCCATATTACAGTGAGCAGTGACAGGCGCTGGAGTGGGAAAGGAGGGGGGTGCTGAGAGGAGTTTTGGTTTTTTTAGTTATTATTCCTTCTTGGTCTTTTTTCTCCCTCTCTGATATACATGCAAGTTTCTGACATAGAAAGTGATGCCTCCTTGCACAGGTAACACAGTCACATCAAGGGGTGCTGCTGAGCTGCTCCCACAGGTAGGAGGGCGGTTGAGCAGAGCAGTGGCCACGGAGCTGTACGCAGCAATTTGGACCAGCAGGCCAGGAGGGGCTGCAGCCCCACACAGAGTGCAGACTCCACGGCCCTTCCCTCTGCCAGTTCCTGCTTCCTCCCTCTTTCTCCTGCTCTCTTCTTCCAGGCTGCACACTGACCTGGCTTCAGCACCCCTGCCCCAGTCACAGTTTTACCACTGTGGCCAGCACCTGAGCATCTCCACTCAGATACCTCTGGGAAGGCTTCTCAGGGTCCGCTGACTCTGAACTAATGCCCAATGTCGTTGGATAAGGTCCGCATAAAAAGGAAGCACGGAACGGTTGAGCTGTCAAGATAGTCCCTTCCACCGCCTGCCACCATCCCCAGTATCCTCTACACTGGAAGGCTTTACCTGGTCTTCAGGACCAGGTTGTCTAAGGTCTGCAGATCACTCACAGCAAAAGCATCCTGCATGCTGGTCAGCAAAAGCAAATCCCAGGCCACGCCCCAGCCCTCCTGAAGCTGTCCCTAAGGGCAGGTCTCAGGAACCTGCAACTTTAGCCAAAAGGCCCACCACATTGGAGACGCATGCTCTCGCTGGCATCAGTTCAGATGGGAGCATCTTACCTGAGCAGGCAATACAATGGTAGTGGTGGGAAGTGAGGGGATGGGCCTCATCACTGGGGAGGCCTGGTAGACAGAAGGAAAGTGCCCAGGCTTGGGGCTCTGGAGGGCCCCTTCCCCATAGGGTGTGGCTGTTCCCTGGGGGCCAAAGGGCCTCTTCATAAAGCTCCATCCTGTTCCTCCTTGCCCCCGTTATTGGAGTACAGATGCTTTTATTAGTGTATCAGGAAGTGCTATGCCTCCCCCTTGCATGAAGGGGACTTGGGGCCAGAGACAGAGTGGAGGCCTCCAGGGTATGTGCAGCCTGGGTGCCCAAGTTGGAGGAGTAACAGGATCATACATTGCAGACAGACTTGTATACGGAGGGAAATACACCAAGTGATAGGTCCCTGTATGTTTGTATCACTTGGAATCTCACTATGATGTATAATTGCATTGCACCAACAAAGGTAAAAAAAGTAAAAAATTCTTATTAACACACCTTAAATGTACAAGTTAACAGGCTTCGTTGTGATGTTTCCATCCATGCATATATCATGCCTTGATCATGTCCACCCTCCCTTCTTACCTCTGACCCTCTCCTCCCCTCCCCCTCTCTTCTCTTCCCCTGGTCTCCTTCCCATTCCATAATAGTCCCCTTTCTACTTTCAGTTCATCTTATTTTGTTGTTGTTGTTTGTTTTAGACAGGACTTCTTGCTGAACTTTCAGATGGACCAGATGTCACTAGAATGAGGGGCAGATGGGGTGATGGTAAAGAACCTGATGGGGACTGGGTGGCATCAAGGAGAACACAGAACTGTCTCAGAGGTGGAGGAAGCCAAGAGAAAGGAGACCCTTGGAGCACTGTTGTTACCCTCTGCAGTCTTCTGGGGAAGATCAGACAGGGCCTTAAGGAGTGTTGAACCACATATAGCACATCCCCTTAAGAACTGGTACCCCAGTCAGGACCAGCATGGGGCAAGGAGCCTGGTGACTTAGATTCAGACCCTAGGAAGGGAGGCAGCCACAGCACCCAGACTGGTCCACGCGTGCATGCTCTCTCCCTTTCTTTCTCTCTCCCCCGTTCCCTAAATCCTCAGTCACCTCTCCATATTTTGCTCAGACCTCACAGTTAGCCTAAACTTATAGAGGGTGAATCTATCTGTGTATCCAGACTGTACCAGAACCAACAAATGCAGCCATGGGCTCTGCTACCTTCCTAAGGTTCTATGCTTTGCAAGGGCATGCTTTCCTCAGCCCAGTGTATTAGTATACTAGGGGCTGCTATAACAAAGTGGCACAACTGAGTGGCTTAAAACAACAGAAATTTGTTCTCAGAGTTCTGGAGGCCGGAAGTCCAGAATCAGTATCCGCAGGTTGGTTGGTTTCTTTTGGAGGTTCAGAGGGAAGAATTTCTTTCCTACTGATTCCCTAGCTTCTGGTGGTTGCCAACAACAATCCTTGGTATTTCTTGACTTAAAAATACACTTATAAATACTTCCTCTATCTTTGCGTGGCTTTCCTCCCACCTCAATGTGTCTATGTCTCTTGTCTTCTTTGTATAAGGATACCATCATACTGGATTAAGGACCCAACCAAAGACCCTATTTCCAAACAAAGTCACATTCACGGGTCCCCGAGGTTAGGAGTTGAACACATCTCTTTGGGGAGGACAACATCCCACCCACATCACTTGGATAACCAAATGTGATTTCTGCAAATACTCAGTAACCTTCTGGGATATCATTTAACCTCCTGGGGCTATCGCTTCCTTATTTGTAAGCAAAGGCATTAAATTAGACAATCTCTTCGATGTTTAGTGGTCTTCAAATCTTTCTTCTCTTCTTCTTACTCTGCTTCCAGGTCGGATTGGAAACCCAGCACCTGCCCTCCCTCCTTCTCAGTCCTGCTTGTGAGTCTTACAGCTACCAAGGTTTTTGTCCAATATTCCAGGTCCTATACTCAATTTCTGCTGTAACAACAGAATAAGTGTTCTGTGTGTGCACATAAATCCCCTCGGCTCCTCCTGGCCTGGCGGCCACTTACCAACTCACAAACCTTTGAACAGGCTCCCTCCCCGACTGGCCTGTCTGCTCCTTTTATTTATTTTTACTCCCCATTCTCTCTTTCCTTACCTACACAGCCAGATTCCCAGTCTCTCTTTCCAGCCATTGTTTAGCTGCCAGTCAGCCCAAGAACTCTGTTTTCTACCCACAAACACCTTTGTTTATAGAGAACACACAGAGTTGGGCCCCTTGTCTACAGACAAACTGCCCACGGGCTGCAGGCGCATGCAGCCAGCTCCAGGCTGAGACAGGACGCCCATGTTTGTACCACGCTGTGCAGGTGCTGGCCTGGTGTGACTGCCCTGTCCCTCTGGGCCTCAGTTGCTCTTATAGCTCATGAAGGAGTGGACTCAATGGAGGTAACAGGCTCCAAGTGAGGGAAAAGGGTTGTTATTGTTAGATATAGAATAGCCCCTTGAAGAGCTCATCAATTGGTGAGTCTTGAGGGTTGCAATCCCAGCAGTGGATAAATTCACTGTAATGAATTTACTTGGGTGTTGGCATGGGTTCGTAGGGGGTGGCTGGAGGGGCAGGTGGGTCCCTGGGGGCGTGGTCTTGGGAATTATATATGATTCCTCCTCCCCCTGCTCTCTCTCTTGCTTCCCACCTCCATGATGTGAGGAGCATAGCTCATGTGCTCTCTCTCTCTCCACCACCTGCCGCCATGCCCTGAGATCCGCGTTCCCCAAAACCATAAGAAAATAAATCTTTCCTCTAAGTTACATGGTCAAGTCTTTAGATTATAGCTGTAAGAATGCTGACCAGAACAAGGGTGGACAGGGGACACCAAATACATGAGAGTTAAACTTCATGTTTAACTCTCTCACCTCCAAGATGGCAGGCACAATGTCGCCAAATCTGGGGATCCTAAAACTGCAAGGATAAGGCTGGGCTTGCTTCCAGTTTGTGCAGCACATCCCTCAAGTATTGAAATAGAAGCTACCCAGGAGCCCCCCAAAATACAGTCTTTCAGAGTCCTAGGGATGAAAACCTAAGACGGCAGGGACCCTGAGGAAGCACAGATCCCTGCACTGATAGCAGAACACTGGCATTTATTTTGACTCTAAATTTCAAGAGTAATTCTTTGAGCTGCTTTGTCCACTGCATCCAGGTAATACTGAGTCATGGACACTAATGAGGGCAAGCTATCTAGAGACAGGCAGTGTTGGGGGGCGCGGTGGCACATGCCTATATCCCAGCACTTGGGAGGCTGAGGCAAAGGTTCACAGGTTCAAGACCAGCCTGGGCAACTGAGCAAGACCTGGTTTCAAAATTTTAAAAAAATTTTTTTAAAGGGCTGAAAATGTAGCTTGGCTGTGGAATGGTCTAATTAAAAAAATTAAAAATAGAGAGAAGCAGTGTTGACCTTTGTAACATGAATCAGAGGTCCAACAAAAATGGCAGCCCCTCAGGAAGGCTAGCAGCATGTGTACAGACAAAAGGGAAGGCCGCAGGCCCCAGACATTTCCCAACACATTTGACTCCAAAAGGAAGAATGCTCATGCCTTCTGAGATCCAGGCCCTTCTCTGGGCAGGTATGTGCGTGATCTCACATCAGCGTCAAAACTCTTGAAGGCATCACAACTTTGCTGCTGCTGTGGCTGAGGGAAGGAAGGTAAAGCACTTCCCCAGATACACGGGACTGAAGAGAAATCCAGATGCAAGCCTCAGGCTAGCTGTGCTGTTCTTGATGTGCCCTGCCGGCCTCTCCCAGGTGCAGAGGGAAGGCTAGGGGTGCAGTTGACTTGAAGGGATAACCAATCTCAGCAAATGATTTTGTCTTTGTGGTAGCAGAGGAAAGAGAAGGGACTCCAAGGTCAAGAGGAAGGTTAAGATGATGAGGAGGGTGCCTAGTTCCCAAAACTGAGGTGGAAAGATGGAAGGCAGGTGGACCAAGATCCTTCTCCACTTGGAATGTTTGCAAATAGCCTACATTTGGACCTTTCCGCTGCCTCAGAATGGTCTCTTCTCAATCGGAGCAAACCAGTGAGGTTCTCTTGTGGCTCCTTTGCTGAGTCATGGCCACGGTTGCCTGGAAAGGCTCAGATATTCCTGATTCAGTGTTTACTCCATTCTCCCTCCTTCTACCCATCTTTGGTACCTCAGCTGAAGTCTTCAGTAAGAAAAGAAGAAGATGGCTGGGTGTGGCACGTATGCCTGAAATCCCAGTACTTGGGAGGCTAAGACTGGAGAATTGCAGGTTTGAGACCAGCCTCGTGAACTTAGCAAGGCTCTCAGCAACCTTTCCCAATCTTGTTTCAAAACAAAAAAATAAAAAGAACTAGAGGAGTGCTCTGAGGCAAAATGGCCCTGGGTTCAATCCCAGTATAGGAAAGAAAGAAAGAAAAAGAAAGAAAGAAAGAAAGAAAGAAAGAAAGAAAGAAAGAAAGAAAGAAAGAGGGAGGGAGGGAGAGAGGGAGGAAGATGAACAGCATAGAAACAGAAGGTTCATAACCTGGGGCAATTTTGGTATGAACAACCTAGAAAAAATTACATTTTTGTTTTTAGTTTCTCTGCCATCAAAGTGAAGCCTTGGTCATTATTACAGAGCTTCAGTGTTGCAGGATGACGCCATCATTTATTACTCAGTATCCTACATACATGCTAGGACCTCATGGATATTGCAGGCTCCACTTCAGAGGTGAGGAAACAGAATGAGAGAGGCACCAACCTATCTGAGCTCCATGGAGACAAAGAAAGATTCAAATGAACAACGGCCTCAGAAAACGGCTGAAGTTGTTTTCCAGCAAAAGGGTTAGGTATCTTATTTGGTCTAGAGTAATAAAAATCAGGATTTTAAAGTGTCTTCCCTTATTTGCCCTGGAGGGCTCAAGAACTCTCTCTTCTTGCTTTTTTATGACTCTGATTTTACCCAGAGAGGTAAGTGGCACTATAAATCCCAAACATCTTCCCACCTGCTCTTCTTCCCTAGTGGGACTCCAAGTGGTGACTAGATATGGTTTCAGCTCTGCAAAATGATCAGAAACATACAGCATTTGTTTTCTGCTCAGATTTACCAACGAGAGAAGGCAACTTAAATGGCATTTTATTATCTCAAAGAAGTGGTGGTAAATATGCTCTGTTGCTGAGCACAGACATGTAGCTAATTTCTACTATTGGAGAGCATTCTCTTGGAATTGCCTGAATTCCCTTGGAATGTGAGTGAAATTTCCAAGTCCAAATACTTTGCCTTTCCTTATTAGACAATCTTGTACGAAACAGTCACTCTTTATGACCAGTCACTGTTAGAACTCATCATTCCTCTGGTCAGTGGGTGGAGGGAGATAAAAGAGCAATTCAGCACCTTAGCTGTCCCCATTCCCAAGAGGCCTCACCCATGCTGGACTACTTTGTAGGCTGCTTCCCCCTTCCAGATGAGAAAAAATTGGTTTAAAGTGTGCAAGTCATCTTTTAAAGAGGACAACACCTGCTCCAGGCCCCAAGTCATTGAGAAATCCACATTAAACCAGAATCTCATTACAGCTGTCAGAATTACTGTGATTGACAGCTAAGAAATCTCATTATGCATTTCTGCAAGATGGCAGCAAAGCTTTGATTAATATTTAGGTGTTCACATTTGCAGAAGCAGCATTTTTATTTGCACGTAAAGAATTTTTGATAACGCTCAGACCCAGCACTGAAACTCTGCAATGTGCTGAGAATGAGGCCAGCGCCACAGGAAACCAAGATGTATTTTGTTTTGTCTCTCACTCAGCTCTGGTTTCCCTTCTCTTGGGCCAACAAGGAGCTGAACAGAAGTTATTCAGCCTGTGGTTCCTTCCAGGCAAGAGACTTGCTCTTGACCTCTGAAAAGCATTTCTAGATTCTTATGTATAATAGGAGCGCACAGCAATGTAGGGTTTAAGGATGAGTAAATCCAAGTGTCATGTTTATCTGCAACCAAGATGGGTCACATCTGTGCATCTGGTTAAACAACACTCCATAGTTACAAGGACATTTGCATATGGTAAGGAAGGATATTTTCACAGAATATTGACTTAGTATTTAAAATCTTCTGTGACTAATGGTGAGAAACTAGATTCTTTTAAAACTACTCTTTTTGGCAGAACCGATGGTACTGCTGAGTCACAAGGGCCCTGGTTTCCACTCAGTGGAATAGTTTTTGGAAATAAAGATTGGGCTGGCTATTGAGGTATTGCTCCAAATTCAATACTCCATGCTTTGCTTTATGGTTCTGGAGCTAACATGCTGCAAATTTCATTTCTCCTTTTTTCTTACTCTGTTAAAATAGCTCTTAACTGATATACAGTACCAAATAAAAAGAGATTTTTGAAGTTCAATCTTGGGAGTATTTCCTTCCTATCACAATATTTCCAAATGGGGCACTTTATGGAAATTCAATGTTTGGTGAAGCCTCTGGGTCAGGGGCTGCCCCTCTGGATTAGATTCTTAGCGCTGACAAGGAACAAATAGACACAAATATGGTGCTGTCTGACAAAGGCCTGCTCATTCTACTAATCTCATGATACATGGATAATTACAGAAAACTATCACAATTCCCCAAGGCTGCATACAACTGTCTATTACCCACAATACCTGCCCCAACTACAATTCTGAATGAGAGAGAACAAAACCACCACAGGGAGCTATGGAGTCTGCAGGGCCCTGAGGAATTTCTTTAAAGGGCATACACAACAGGGCACAACCACTCCAGGTTCCATCCAAACCAGAGCCCTATACACCATCCCTACACAGAGAAGAGGGCAGTAAGGAGACTCTGCTGAACCAAATGGCCAAGGAGATAGGACCTGCTTGGGAGTATCAAGGCCCATCTCCAAATCCCCAAACCTAACTTGATTATTTCCATGTTAGCAATTTATTTCTCCCTCCCTCCCTTCCTTCCTTCCTTCCTTCTTTCCTTCTTTCCTTCCTTCCCCCTCCCTCCCTCCCTCCCTCTCTCTCTCTCCCTCTCTCTCTCTCTCTCTCTCTCTCTCTCTCTCTTTCTTTCTTCTTTCTTTCTTTCTTTCTTTCTTTCTTTCTTTCTTTCTTTCTTTCACTTTTGTGGTACTGGGGATTGAACCCAGGCACATTCTACCACTGAACTAGATATCCAGCCCTATTTTCTTTTTTTTTTTTTAATTTTGAAACAGGGTCTCATTACATTGCTGAGGCTGGCCTAGAACCTGCGGTCCTCCTATCTCAGCCTCCCAAGTACTGGGATTACAGGCATTTGCCACATCCAGCTAGCAATTTTTAATATATTGGCATTTTCAATGGACAACTCCTGAGACTATCTCTTGAAATTCCAATATTCATAAGCACTGTTGACAATGCACAGACAGGCCTCTGTAGCATTTTCCCTGTAAAAGGCATAAAGGAGAACATGAGGAAACTAAGTCACACAAAGATGCAGGTGGTGGGTAAGCCTCTCTGAATGTGACTAACTGGCTCTCTCTCTTAGGGCAAGAGATTCAGATCGTGTCTCAGACAATCAAATTCCTAAGTCATGACTCTTCCAGGTCATTTGCTAACGGTGCCCAGGAATAGTCTCAGCAAATAGTCAAAGCCAGGAAAGTTAAATCTACAAATGCCAAGGGTCTAGTTTGTATATTTACGTTGATTGGTCTATTCTAATTAAAATCTAGTAACTAAAGTTCATAGAAAGTGAGAACATAGCACGAGGCTTTAGGAGTAGAATGAAGTTTGGCGGTGAGCTTTACATATGAGTCCTTGGGCACAGCTTTTGCCCTTTCTAAGCATTGGTTTCTTCACCAGGAAAACAGTCAATCATGGTATCTACTTTCCCATGTTGTGAAGATAAACACAACATTTCATGCTGAAATAGTAGCACAAGAACTTCTGGATATAGTAGTCCAGGAACTACTTCAGAACTCTTGACAATCCCCACAGCCAACATAGTGCCTGGCATATAACAGGTGTCCAATAAATGTTCGTTGAGTGATTGACTGACTGAATGGATTTCACAGTTTATTGAAATGTCCTGCTAGCATTGTTGTGCTATTAAGGAGTTTATATTGCTCTTAAAGGAAACATGTCAAGGGAGAAGCAACCCAGACACTGGAAAGATTTGGACCATTTGACGTATTTGATTGTGTTGTAATTCATTGAAATAGGATCTTTTCCCTAGGAGCTCTAAGCACTTTCCAGGAATTTTATCATTAATCACAAACAAATCCTTCTGATAAGAAAGTGATCAAGAAAAAAGTCTGCTGCAGCAGATGAAGAAACTGAGGCGTAGCCTGCTACCTTGATCAGCTACCCTGAGTCCTAGGGCTTTTTATTTTGTTTTCGTACTGGGGATTGAACTCAAGAGCATTCTACCTCTGATCTATACGCCCACCCCTTTTTGTTTTCTTTTTAAATTTTTGAAACAGGTCTCGCTAAGTTGCTGAAGCTGGCCTCGAACCTGTGAACCTCCTGTTTCAGCCTCCCAAGTATTGGGATTACAGCTATGTACCACCACGCTTGGCTCTGGAGTTCTTACAGATTGGTTGTTTCCAGAAACCAGGGATAAAGAATGGCAGAAACCTGACTTTGGGCTATAAATAATTCCACTGCATTTCTTTTAGCAGACCATATTTTTCTTTTTCCCTTTTCTGGAAAGGAGATAAGGAATGGATGTTCTCCACTGCCTCTTGGTAGTGTGTAGCCTGATGGTGGAATCTTCACAGTAAGTTTTATTGTAGGTTCTGGATTCTCTGTAAAACAATCTCAATATTTAGACAAAAATGGGGTATGGAGAGCACTCAACCAATACCCACTCAACCCTCTTATGAGCATCCAAGGCCTCAGCTCCATGCTTCTAGTGAAAACAAGACCCCACAGCCTAGAACACTGCAGGGGAAAGTGGGATGTGCTTGTTGTTGATTCTCCCTTATGACCACCCTCCCCAGCTATTTCCCTTCCATTCACAAATCCACTACAACCCAGATGGATTTTCCAGGCCCTATCAGTGGAAATGTTGTTCCTTCCAGAAATTCAAAGATGCTTTCCATGTTGCTTATAGACCAGGGCTTTACACTTGAATGTTAGGCAAAGCTATAAATCAAACTCAAGCCTATTTACATGTGGTATTCATCCTTCTGAATCGCCTTACTAAGACAAGAGTAATGGCTCCACCAACCAACACTGAAAATAGCGCCAGGCCTACAATGAATGGTTGGTCTATGCTGAACACGTACAGACTTTTTTCTTATGTTATTCTGTAAACAATGCAGTATAACAACTATTTACATGGCATTTACATTTTATTAGCTATTGGAAGTAATCTACAGATGATTTGAAGCACACAGGAGGATGTATGTGGGTTTTATGCAAGTACCACACCAGTTTATAGACAAGACTTTAGTGCGCACAGATTTGGATATCCTCAGGGTCCTGGAACCAATCCCTTGACGATACTAAGGGACAACTGTATCCTAAGTCTGTGACCGACTGTGCCCTTGGGAGGCACATTACACTGAGTTGTCTGGATGCCCGTCCTTCTCACTTGACCCTCAGCTCCTTGAGGTCTTCACATATAGTAGATGCAGGAAGAATGGAAAGAAAGGAGAATTTAAGAACCTGCTTCAAGAGATTTAGTAGAGGAGATCCCAGAGATATGCACAGAAGCATCTCTTCTTTAAAGGGCCACCTCACACATGGAAGAAGAGAGGAGAGGACTCTGGGAAGGCTAAGGGGAGCAGAAGTAGGGGCGTATTATCCAAGATGACTAGCTCCTTTGGAGAAGGAGCTCAGAGGTCTACTCGAGAAAGGACGGTAAAAGACAGAAAAATATATTTATGTTGGACTAACATCTGCTCCACCATCTTTTGGGGGACTTGGTCATTGATAACCAATTCCCTTGGGCTTCTTGGACCTCTACATTTTTCCTAATCCCTCTGAGGCACAGCAGTGAAGGGAATCACCAAGGCTGTCACGGAATCTCAGATCTGCCATTTGCTAACGGTGGCATCTCCTTGAACGTCATTTCCTTGGCTGAAAACAAGGATAATAATAACTACCTGGATACTGTGAAGATTAAGTGTCTAAGGAAGTAACTATCAGTTTCTTGCACTCAGGCACTCAATTAAGAAAAAAATCTATTGTATATGTGCTATATTCTAGCAACTTCCTACTGCTGTGGAGCTGACAGCTGTCAGATTCTGTAACACACTTGTAATGAGTGGGAAGATGGGTGGCCCAGAAGTGTTAAAAAATGGGGATCATTACGGAAGAGCACATATCATCTACATACTCACACAGCACCACGGTTATCACTCAGTGAGGATTAGCTTCATCCCTTCCTCAATTACAATAAGTGATGATTGTCAACTATGACTTTTTAGGGTCACAGAGTGGTGACTCAACAGAGCAAATGACTCAGGGGCACACAAAAACCCCATCTTTCCTATGATAATTCGGACCAAAATCTCACCAGTTTTATCTAGGATAGGCAAATAATAAAATATGCAAAGAAGCGTCTCTCATCTATGCGTTCATCTCTTGACTAAAATACCCCAATGGATGACCTGTTTAGAAGCTCTTGGGCAACACAGCAAGGATAAGATAAAATTGTGGGGGAATTATTGTGTCAGGAGCAGTAAGAAGTCACATGATATGATGGGACTTGCATGGGCACTGGAGAGCTGGAGAGTTGAGGTCCTAGCCCAGCCCTGCCCTTACTGGTTATGTGGCTATAGGCAAATTCCTTAACATTCCCAATTCTTTGTTTCTATCTCTGCAACATGGGACCATTAATGTGTGCTTTGCAATTAAATAAGACGAGGTCCATCAAGCCCGTATCCTATAAATATTATTTTTTCCTCCTCTTAAATTCCTTTTATAATATATCATAAATCATGATAGCTTATTCCATTCATTATAATACAAGCTGACAGTATGTATTCTTACTTAGGGGCAGTGTATGTCATTATAAAAGAAGCAATTTGTTCAAGCAAATTAAAGAGATCTAAGGGACCAAACTGTGACATTATCTTCTGGTGGGCAGGGACCATGCCTTATTCATCTTTATAACCACCAAGGTGTCAAACAGTGTTAGTCATGGAGCAGTCAGTGTTCTATAAGTATTTGTAGAAACCAATCCATTTGTCCAGTGAATGCCATGTAGAACATGGTGAATAAATAATATTTAAATAAGTCATGGTGAATCTCAACAGTTATAAACCACAACTTGTTTGGTGGTTCCCAGCTTGAGTTTTTCAACTCAGGCTTCCCAAGAGACCTATGGCATTGAGAAATCTGGGAACCAAGATGTCATTTAATGTCATTTATTAGTTCATTTTTTGGGGGGATACTGGGGATTGAATCCAGGGGATTCTACCTCCAAGTTATACCCCCAAACCTTTTTATTTTTAGTTTTGAAACAAAGTCTCACTAATTTGCTGAGAGTTTTGCTTATTCATTGTTTTCATATTTACTTTTATTGGACAGGGCAGTGAGTAGAACTACCAGATAAAGTGATAGGATCCCAGACCTAACATTTGCTACCTGTGGGACTGTGGACAAGCATTGTCAGCTCCTCAAATTGTATTATTTTGATCTTGCCCAAACATACTGATTGAAACAAAAGAGCTGGATCTATTCCTGGGACAACCAGAGTAGTTTCTGCTTCTGGTACTCAGCTTGTATCAACTTTAACTGAAGGTGGGAAAGGTGATGTCTATAGGGATTTGAACCGTTCCCTCCAAGTCAGCTCACAAATGGACTATTTCTTTATTCTCACCAGCTTGCCCGGGCTCCTAAAATCCCCTGCACTAGAGAGAGATTCATTTTCTGGGGTTAAGGCATTGCCTGTCTGCCATCATTCAATGTCAACAGCTAGCCTCTCTGTCTAAACATAAGGGGCTGCTTCCTCAAAGATTAAACACAGGATTGCTGTATGATCCAGCAATTCCACCTCTAGGTATATGCCCAAATATTTGAAGGCAGGGACTTAGACACTTGTACACTAATATTCATAGCAGCATTATTCACAATAGTCAAAAGGTAGAAACACGCTGGGCATGGTGGTGCACGCCTGTAATCCCAGTACTTGGGGAGGTTGAGACAGGAAGATCGCAGGTTTGAGACCAGCCTCAGCAGCTAGTGAGATCCTGTTTCCAAATAAAAAGAGAAAAAGGGTTGGGGTGTGTAGCTCAGAGATGGAATGCCCCTGGGTTCAATCCCCAGTACCGAAAACTAAAAATAAATAAATAAATAAATAAGATAGAAACAACCTACATATCCATCAACAGATGAATCGATAAACAAAATGTGATATATATGCAGTGTGATATATATAATAGAATATTATTCATCAATAAAATGGAATGAAGTTATGATATATGTCACAATATGAACGGACCTTGAAAACATTATGCTAAGTGAAATAAACCAAACACAAAAGGACATATATTATGATTCCATTCACATGAGAAACCTAGATTAGTCAAATTCCTAGACAGAAAGTAGAATGTTATTACCAGGGACTAGGAGGGAGGAGAATAGGGAGTTAGTTATCATTTAGGGAGTACAGATTTTCTGTTTCGGATGATGAAAATTTTTGGAAATAGGTTATAATGATGGTTTCAAAACATTGTAAATGTGCTTAATGCCACAGAACTGTACACTTTAAGATAGTTGAAATGGCATATTTTATGTTATGTATATTTTACCTATTAAAAATGAGCTGAGCATAAGAAATCCCCATAGTTCTACTGGATTCCAACTCCCTAAATTCTCTAAGTAGGGAAATTGCTACTCTGATGAAATTATTTTCGGTTGATTGATCATAATGAATAATTTCCAAATCCTAATAGGAAAAGGGGGAAACCGGCTTCACCCACCAAGTTGTCCTGAACCTCAGAAGGGAGGGAGCGGGAACGGAAGCCACGTGACCAATGCAAAAGGATTCTCAGCCTCAGAAACCACAGCTGCTCAGAGAGCGCTTCAATTTATTCATTTATTGACTGTGAAAACCGCAGCTAAATGTCTGAGGTGTGACTTCTCATCCAGAAAGTTCAATTACATAGTGTGAAGCAAAGTGTTTGCTGTCAGAGGGATGGGAGTGAAGGGGAACCAGGCTTTCAAAAGATTTTTGAAAGTAAGCAAAAAAGAGGAAGAAGATACAGAAGACTGAAAAGCTGAGAATGCTATGGAATGCAACCCAGATCCGGAGGGGGCGGGCGAAGAGGTGGTTTTACTTTGAAGGAAATTTCAGCAGACAATAGAAATGAAATCCAAGGTATTCGGCTAACCGGAGCTTGTATTGCCTGGCCGAAGTAGGCAACTGACTGCGGTGGAAGAGCTAACACTGAGTATTTCACAGGTCTCATTTCAAAGCTGAAGTGTGTGAACCCAGGCTTTGTGAAATGTCATACCTTCACTCCTTAGCGCCAAGTTTAGAAAAGGTGGTGATTGGAAGTAAAATAGACCACGGAGGGGACGGAAGGGGGAAATGGCAGATTTTTGACAATGTTTCCTCCAGCACAAAGCCCACTCAAAGGAAAAAGCATTTCCAATGTTCCCAGTAAACACATCATATCAGAAATATCTGCTTCTGGCCCAATTCTCAGGCCTCTGCCAAGGTGTTTTCATTCCGGTTCACGATTGAAAGATGAAATTCTGAGTAGAGGTTTCTTCTCCAGGAGTGATGTTAATTGAACGCCTCTGAAAGCGAGGGGGACGCCCCGCTGACGGATGGACGGCCTTATCTGCAGAAAGCAGCCTCTCAAGACAGCGACAGGATTTGTAGCCGGTGCTTTGCAGCACCAGCTGGGCCTTGCTGAGGCTGACTCTGCCATCTTACAGGGGACCATGGAAACAGCCCCGCTCGCCATCACTCACCTGGCAAGTTCCACGTGACCCCTTTGAACACCTGCTCCCTGGCTCGCAGACCATGCCTATTCTGTTATTGTTTTTCTGCACGGTCTCCCCTTCCTGGGGCAGCACGTACCTTTTTGCATGGAAATGACTCTATGTTTCTGAACCCTGTCTTCTCTCTTGGCAAGCTCCCATCTGCAGTGACCGCAGTGACAGCGTGTGTGCCTGGCCTCTCTGCTGAGTCCTCAGTCACCTGCAGGGACGAGCGCCATGCTTTCATTTTCCCCATCTGACTTAGCCTTTAACAAGAGCACATGTTTGAAGTAAAAGAGAGATGGATTTGAGTTGCTGCTCCCGCTCCCACTCCTTAGCTCAGTCAGGTTTCTTCACCTTGCTGGGCTCCAGTGTCTTCTTGAGATAAAATAGGGCTAAGAAGACTTACCTCGAATGTTATAAAAATTTTTGTAAGATGGCGTTTGTCAAAATGTCAAAAGAAAAAAAAAGCTCAAGACATTAACGGAAGGTCAGCCTCCTTATCGTCCAGCCCTTGGGGGTGTATTCCCAGACTTGGCAATTATTTGGAAGATTTTTATTTTTGTTGTTTGCTTTTAGTTCTTTCACTAAATACTTTATATATACCAAAAAAGAAGTGTGTGTGTGTGTGTGTGTGTGTGTGTGTGTAAAAGATAAGGAATAACAACACAGGAACCCATGAACCAGTTCAAGAAAGAGAGAGTTACTGTTACCTGGTACCATCCTGAGTCCCCCCATCTCATCCTCTCCCCCACATAAAGGATTATTTTTAATTTGGGGACCATTCCCTTGCCTTTTTGTTTATAGTTTTAATTTCATGCAGTGTTTGTATCTCTATGCTATATGTCTAAATTAGCACTTTAAAATGTTACATAAATGTAATCATGCTGCAGTTATTCTTCTAAGATTTGCTTTTCCATTCAGTATTAGGCGTCATCCACGTGGCTGTGCGTAACTATCATTCATTACCTGTCACTGCTGTATGGTATTCTGTTGTGAGTATATACCACAATTTATTTAATCATTTTACTGCCGAAGGAAACACCAGGTGTTTTTTGGGGTTTTTTTGTTTGCTTGTTTTGCTATTATATTGCTTCTATGGGCAATGTTATATAAGTCTCTAGTTACACACATGCAAAAGTTTCTCTAAGTAAAAGAGAGATGGATTTGAATTCCCACTCCATCTTCTATCACTTATCTCAGTGAGTTCCTTAATCTCACTATGTTTCAATATTTCTTTGCTATAAAATAGAGCTAATGATGGAAGCCTATAATCCCAGTACTTGGGAAGCTGAGACAGGAGGATCGCAGGTTTGAGGCCAGCCTCAGCAACTTAGCAAGACCCTGTCTCAAAATAAAAGTAAAATAGGGCCTGGGTGTAGCTCAGAGGTAGAATGCCCCTGGTTTCAATCCCCAGCACTACAAAAATAAAATAATAAAACAAAATAGGGCTAATGAGATTTATCTCAAAGAAATGCTGTAAGAATACCTAGGACTGGAGTGGCTAGATTATAGGATATGCACATTTTCAAATTTACTAAACATTGCCAATAGTTTTCTAGTATAGTTATAAGAATTTAAACCCCCACCAACAATATCCAAGCAGTACATGTTCCAGTTGTTCCACACCCTCATCAAAATCTGACTTCTATCTTATAAAAAAATATTTCCAGCTGGATGTGGTGGCACACACCTGTAATCCCAGTACTTGGAGGCTGAGACAGGAAGATCGCAAGTTCGAAGCAAGCCTCGGCAATTCAGTGAGGCTTGCATCATCTTAGCGAGACTCTGTTTCCAAGTAAAAAATAAATAGAGCTGGGGGTGTAGCTCAGAGGTCGAATGCCCCTGGATTCAATCCCCAGTGACACACACATACACACACACACCAAGTTATACCAAGTTCATAAAAAATGTTCTCTAACTGTATCTTCCAAAAGTGTTATGATTTTGTCTTTCATTTATAAGTATTTAATTCATCTGGAATGAGTTGTTATGTAGTGTGAGATAGGAATTTAGTCTTTTTTTCCAAGTAAATCTCAGTTGGTCTAGCACCATTGTTTGTTTGTACAGGAGATTGAACCCAAGGGCATTCTTCCTCTGAGCTACACCCCCAGTCCATTATATATTTTATTTCAAAACAGGGTTTCACTAAGTTGCTTAGGCTGTCCTCAAACTTGTGATTCTCCTGTTTCGGCCTCCCATGTGATGGGGTATTAGAATTACAGGTGTGCACTGCCAGGCCCAGCTCCCCATCCCTTTTTATTTTGAGACAGGGTCTTGCTAAATTTCCCAGGATGGCCTCAAACTTGAAATCCTCCTGCCTCCACCTGTGAACTTAGCACCATTTCAAAAGGTCCATTTTCTTCTTTTTCTTTCTTTCTTCTTTTTCTTTCTTTCTTTCTTTCTTTCTTTCTTTCTTTCTTTCTTTCTTTCTTTCTCTTTGTTTCTTTTCTTTCTTTTCTTTCCTTTTCTTTTCTTTTTGGAACTGGGTATTAAACCCAGGGGCATTCTACCTCCAAGCTACACTCCCAGTCCTATTTTTTTTTTTTTGAAACAGGGTCTTGCTAGTTTAATGAGAGTCTCACTATTTGATGAAGCTGTCCTTAAACCTGCAGTCCTCCTGTTTCAGCCTCCCAAGTACTGGGATTGCAGATGTGTGCCATCACTCCCGGCTTCAAATGCTCCATTTCTTTACCCACTAACCAGTAGTGCCTAATGCTTCTGTGTATATCTGGGTCTGTTTCTGAGCACTGGATTCAACTCTGTTGGTCATTGTTTCCACCTAACGTATACCAGCGTTATAATAAATTTTGATATGTGCCTGGTAAGGCAAGGCACCCTGGGCGTTTCCTCTTCAGTTGCGTATTGGTTATTCTTATTTTGCTCTTTGATATAAATTTTCAAATCAGGTCACCAAATTCAAACAAAACAACCCAAAACATGTTGGTATCTTATGTATAATTGCATCATTTACAGATAAGTTTGGCTTCTTTGCTAGACTGCTTTTCCCCCTATCCATTAATATAATACATTCTTCATTTACTTGCATCTTCTTAACTGTGTTTCAATAAAAGTTTAATAATTTTGTCAATAAAGATCTTCCATTTCCTTTGAGAGTTTTCTGTCTAGGTACTTTATATGTTTTTACTGCTATCGTAAATGGTACCTTTTATTAGTACCTTTTATTAAATTACATTTTCTAATGGTAATGGATGACGTATGGAAGTCAATTAATTTTTGCCTATCGATTTTGTATGAGGCAATCTTTCTAACCTCCCACTAGCTATAATAATTTATTATAGATTTGTTTGGGGTTTTCCATGTATATACTCATACCACTTGCATGAAAGAAGATTTTGTCTTGTCTTTTCCAAATCTCTCTGGTCTGACAAGGGTCTCCATGACTGTCTTCCTCCTGATCCTAAAGAGAATCCAGTTAATCCTTATTATTCATGGATTCTGTATTTGCAAATTACCTAGTTGCTAAAACTTATTTGTAACCCCCAAATCAATGCTTTCGGGGTCATGTGTGGACACGGGCATGCACAGAATAGAGGGAAAATTAGAGTCATCTGACCCACAGGCTCCTAGCTGAGGGCAAATAATGGTGACCTCACCTTGCGTCAGCTCTCAAGCTACAAGTGTCCATTTCAAGGTCAATTCACTGTGGCATTTGACATATTTTTATGCTTTTTATTAGTGATTCACTATTTAAAATGGTCACTAGCATAACCTGGGTAAAATGACACATGTCTGTAATCCCAGTATTTGGGAGACTGAGACAGGAAGGTCACAGGTCTGAGCCTCGGTAACTTAGCAAGATGTAGCTCAGAGATAAAATGCCCTGGGATTCAATCCTAGTACCACCAAAAAAACAAAAACAAAAACAAAAAAGCCTCTAGCACAGTGCCGAAGAGGCTGTGGCATACCTTGGCATACATATGTGAGATAATCTTCTTTAGGCTACTTTTGTGTGGTTGTATTTTCCTAGGAACATGTCCATTTTATTTAAGTTTTCAACTATAATAGGATAAAGTTTTTCATTCTATTGTCTTATATTTTAAATCTTTGAAGCACCAATAGTTATGGCCCTTTTCAAATTCCTAGTATTGTACTTCTGCCCTTTATCTTTTTTATCCTTAATCAATGTGATGAGGGGCATTCTGGATTAGACAATCCAGGAAGGACCCAGGAGCTCAGGTTACCTGGCAATGTGTGCAGCAGAGAAAGGGCTCCTACTTCCCCAGTGGGCACTGCTATATCCACCCTGGATTTCCAGGGCTCCCTTCCCCAGCAGCCCTAGTTCCACATCTCACAAGGTCACGAATGCGGACTGCTTTGTTCTCAGATGACCCCCAGGCAGACTGCCTGCCCCAAGTCCTCTGCTTACTGCTTGTCAATGCTTTTCTCGCACTTGCAATTACAAGACTGCAGAATAGCTGGGGAGCAAGGTTCTCAGCTGAAGCACTTCTTGACAGTGTGGTAATGGCCTTCATTCACCCTGCCATAATCAATCTTTCCAGCAGGTGTTCAGCTTGATTACTCTTTCATAATCTCCTCTATTGTATATGTTTTCTGCCTTACTCTCCCATGTTCTCTTTGTTGCTTTCACCTTTCTTTTATTTTCTTTGGATTTATTCTGGTGATCTTTTTCTAATTTTTAGACATCAGCTTGGTAATGTTAATGTGCCTTTCTTCTAAGATAAGTACATAAAAATATAAAGTTACAATCTTTTCCTTCGAGCAATATGGTAACAAGTTTTGATGTGTGATATGATTATAATTTAATTCTATGTGTTTTCCATGATTTCTTTCCTGATCTAGGTTATTTTGTAAGTATATATAATTTATTTTTATTTTCATTTAGAAAATTTCAAAGATACCAAAGAAAGACTTGTCTAATAAACCCTTATGGACTCAGAATCCATCTTCAACAATCATCACCATTCTGCCATTTTTGTAAGAAGTATGTTTCAAATATGTGAGCTTTTTCTAGGTGTTTTTGTCACTATTTTTAATTTTTAATGTAATCAATCTGGTATCAGAGAAAATTGCAGAAAACGAACTCTTTGAAATTTGTTAAGATTTGATTCATATGAGCCACTTGTGATCAGTTTTTGTAAATATTCCATTTGTTTTGAAAACAATATGTGTCCTTAACTGGTTGGGTGTAATTATTTGTATGTTTGCATTTGTGTGTGCCTGTGTGTGCACGCACATACATACATTTTCTATTAGATCAACCCTGCTAAATGTTGGGGTTTTTTTTAGTCTTCTACCTGCTCACTAATTTCTGTTTGCTTTTTGAAAGGATACGCTAACCATAGGAAAATTATGGAACCAACCTACATGTCTGTCAACAGATAGATAAAAAAAATGTATATATATATACAATGGGATTCTAGTCAGCCATAACGAAGAGTAAAATCATGTCATCTGCAGGAAAGTGGATGGAGCTAGAGAATATTATGCTAAGTGAGATCAGGCAGTCTCAAAGTTAAGAGTTGTATGTTTTCTCTTATATGTAGAAACTAGAGAGAAAATTGGAAAGAAAGGGAACTTTAATGTGGAGAGAGATGAGTAGAATCGTGGACAGGGTTTAGGGGAAGGAGTTGGGGAGGGGAAAAAGGAGCATTGAGGAAAGAAACAGTTCAAATAATACTATGGCAATATATGAAGGTATCACTACAAATCTCACTAACATGTATGGGGAGGGAAAAAGGGGTAGCGGGGTGGGATGTGGAAGGAAATGCACCAATAGCTGTGCACATGTACGTTTGTATCACATTGAACCTCACTATGATGTATAATTGCAATGAACTACTGAAAGTATATAAAAAAGAAAAGCTGTGTTAAGATCTCCCGTATGATAGCAGATTTAGCATTTTCCCTTCTGAGTGCATCAATTGTGATTTATATATTTGGAGGTTTATAATCAGGTAATACAAATTTAGACTTTTTATGCCTTTCTGATGAGTTTTTCATCATTACATAATGTTTCTATTTCTGGTAATCCTTTCCGGCCTGCAAGTCAATTCAGTCTAAAATTAATACAGCTTATCAGCTTGCTTTTGATTAGAATTTGCAGGTACATCTTTTCCCTTTCTTTACCTCCAAGATTTCTTTAGCTATGTCCCCTATAAGCAGCATGTAGCCAAAATGTATTAACCCAGTTTGAAAATCTTTGTTTTTCAAGGTGAATTATTTTGTCCACTTACATATATTATACTTTCTGAAATCATATCCAACCATTGTGGCAGGCTCCCCAAAGGTGCCTATGTCCTACTATCCAGAATCTGTGGGTATTCTGGGTTATGTTATATGACAACAGTTAGGTTGTAGAAAGAATTAAGACTGTTAATCAGCTGACAGATAAAGAGATTATCCTGGGTTATCCATGTGGACCCAATGTAATCGCAGGGCCCTTCCAAGAAGTTCTGTTGGTTCTTTTTCATTTTTAATTTCTTATTCTTTGTGCATATTTTAATATACTTTTTTTTACTTCGTTAGACATTCAGTAAAGTTAATTTCTGTACCTGATCATCCCAACATTTGAAGTCATTTTACATCTGTTTCTACCATCTATTATTTCTACTGACTTACATTACCATGATTTTTTCCTTGCTATTTTGTAATTTTTGACTGTGCACTCATATTTTTTAAAACTTTGTCTTAGAGAATTCTTTCAGGCCTGTGTTGGAAATGGGTTCCTCCAGAGATAATTCTTTATCTTTCTTTCTTTTTTTCTTTTGGTACTAGGGTTTGAACTTAGGGACATTCTAACTTTGAGCTACACCCCTAGCCCTTCTTATTTTTTATTTTGAGACACGGTCACACTAAGTTACCTCACACTGGCCTTGAACCTGTGATCTTCCTGACTCAGTTTCCCAAGTGCTGGGATCACAGGTGTGCACCACCATGCCCAGCAATAATGTCTATTTCTTTTGCCAAATGCCTGGGGCACCAATCTATGCTAGATCACTTTAACCTACTCTTACCTTAAGGTTTTAGGAATCACCAGATATTATAAATTTTGGCAGCAAATATGCATGAATATAGGCTCAAACATCTGAATTCCCAAGAAAGATTCACACTCTCTCTGCTCATCTCCAAGATTCAAGATGGATGGTTTCTTGCAGACTCCCCTTTCACCTTCAGGTACAGATTTATTTCCAACTCATCATTACTCTCGGGACACAGACCTTAGATTCCCATGTTTACATGAACCTCTAATGAGACACTGCATGGGTGGGTCTTGGTTTTGCCAAATGTCTTCATCCCCATAAGGCTTGGACACTAAGCTCCAGTTCACTGGCCTTCAATAAACATACTAGAGGCAAAAGGTTGATTGAGTGATCCACCTTCTTCTCCAGGTTAAAGCTCTTACTAGACTTTTGGTGTCTCAGTATCCTTACCTTCTTGCTAGTTCATTGATGCATTTGGAAGTAATTTGTAAATAGTTTCAGAGGCAGGGGTAGTATGGTGTCAAGTCCAGCATGTTGCCAGAAATAGAAAGATTTCTTTAATTCTTGCAGATTTCTAATAAAGTGTGGATTAGTTTGAGAATGTTCAAATATGTCCAGTAAAATAATTTAAGGGACTTATTGTTTTTCAGTGCCCATACATGTTTTGATCTAAACATCTACATGTATAGCTTTAAGTCAAGGAGATGCAAAAGATAAAAGAGAATTAGTTGTGCTTTCTTGTCATTGCAAGTATATGTTTCAGTAAGATACCAGTCCTACTCCTCAACCTCATCTGGTATCCATTCCCACAAAGAAAGATTATTAAATTTGTGTGTGTATGTGTGTGTGTGTGTGTGTGTGTGTGTGTGTGTGTGTGTGTAGTACTGGGGATTGAACCTTGGGACATTCTACCTCTGAGCTATATCCCAGCCCTTTTGATTTTAAGAATGGGTCTTGCTAGGCTGCTGAGAGTCTCACTAAGTTGTTAAGGCTGTCCTTAAACCTACGATCCATGCACCACCACGTCCAGCATTAAAATATTTGGGGAGATGCTTAACACAGATATAATGATTTTGAATCCCTCTGCTTTGCTAAAGCTGAATTGATCTAGGAAAATATAAATAATAGCCTAAACATCTTTCAATATCTTTTCAAGAAAACTAGCTCTCCAAATTGTCCTCATAAAGCCCTTCTAGGTTATAGAACCATGGAAGTTTAGAGCTAGAGGTCATTACTTAGACATTTCATTCAATAGCTAAGGAAATTGAGATCCAAAGACCTCAAATCTGTACCTTGCGCATTGCCTACTTCATACTGGGTCTGAGTCCCAGGCCAGTTCTCCAGCTCCATCACTAATTAACACTATTCACACAACCAAGTCGTGTTCTCTGAAATTGTCTTGGGGGTTTTGTAGTGCAAACACCCACCCAAAGTAACTTTCCCCACAGCTAATAAAACACAGAAGCTTATCGTTAATTTATGACTTAAAGTGAACTTCAGCTTCCATTTTAGGTCACATCTTTGATTTGGCCACTCATAATTTTTATGTGCTATTTGTGCACTTTATAGCCCATCGGGAGCCTGTTGTGTAATGTGCACAGTAGATTTATGCCCAATTTATAGACCTTACAATTTTAATTAACTGAAGAGGTTAATAGTTTTGTATATTTGATTTTATGGCACATATTTCATGTATCCATTATTTATTTGATATTGCATTCTGGATCAGAAATGCAACCCTAATTATAGCACAGTTCTCATGAGCAAATATAGCCTGCTTTATGACACTCACTTTATGACAACAATTTCTGGAAACGAATTATGATCTACATATAATTTATAGCATCAAACTTGTGGATAATGGAATTAGAATGTGTTATAATTTGAGGGGCAGTATTGATAGCAACAGAATTTTGACAATTTTCCACGGGTAAACCAAGATTTTATGATAACTTGATGGAAGAAAAGGGATTGGAAATGAATAAGGTTAAACATTATTAACTAATGTTATATACAATGATCATATCCCACTACTAAAGAATGCTGGAGTTTTATGTTACAGTAGGTTGTCTGTCTTCTAGAGAAAAATAATATTGGTAATATTTTTTCTTGGGACAACTGGAAAATTTTACTTATTTGATTTGCAAGGCTACTTCAGATGAAAAATTATAACAATTCAAATGTAGATCTATTTTAAAGCAGAGAAGGCACACTGGATAATTGTGGCTGTTGGAATTATTGTTGAATAATAGGATGTTGGAAAATGTAAAACGAGCTATCATGGAAAAGAAGGCAACATGAAAATAAGGAGAATCATCATTTGTTCAGAAGAATTAAGTCAAATGTTTACTTAGCTATAAATAGGTCAAGAGGTTTATGTTGGATTTTTATGTCCTTTATTGTATCCACAATGGTGAACTCTGCCACTCTTTCATGTTAACAAATCATTGAACAAACATAGAGGCGTGTTATGGTAACTCAGGTTGGCTTATTCAGTTGCAGACTCTTCGACATGCAGCTTCTCCAGAAGCAGGTGGTTACAGATGAGCTATGTTCCATGAGAAACAACTTGGCTTCAAATAGTGACAAGCCTAATCTGGTTACGCTGGCAACCGTTATTCATCTCAACAGGAATGATTAAAACCCATTCCAACTACCTAATGGTCACTTAATCAGATTATCACTGCTCACCACATTCCTGAAACAAGTTCCATAAGACTTCACAATTCAAGCCAGGTGGATTGCTCACTTCCACTGTTAATAAGGTGGCCATGTAGGTTGACCTGCTTCTTGGAGAGCATGAGCTGCCAGGTGATGGAAGTATTCAAGAAGGAGTTGAAGACCTCTAGGGGCACCTTCAAGACCGTGCTTCCCATCCCCTGAAGGAAGGCATATGTGACAATAAGCTAGAGCTGGAGATGGTCAAGTGGATAGAGAATATGGACACAAAGGGCAATCAGACTTCTGAACTGCCATTTCAAGGGGAAACAAATTCAGCCTGAAATTGCTGATAACCACCAACAAAGCATTCACCTCTGTGGAATAAGGAGAAAAGCACTGGTCGAAAAGCCAGGAGTTCTGGGCTGGGGATGTAACTCAGTGGTAGAGCACTTGCCTAGCATGCCGGAGTCCCTGGATTTGATCCCATCACCAGCAATGCAAAACAAACAACAACAACAAAACCCCAAAAGCCAGGAGTTCTGAGTTCAAGTCTTAGATTTGCCACTAAATAATTTTAATATCTTAAGTAAGTTTCTTTACTTTTGGGGACTGACTGATGTAGGACTCCATATCCTTTCCAGCTTCAACCTTTTGCCCATCACACACCTGTTTAGATTAAACCAATATGTTTCTCATTTCTCAAGGAAATATTTATCCACATCAAAGTCCACCATATTCCTCAACCATTCTAGGTATAGGAGAGGATGCCGGGAAGATATCAAAAGACATGGGACCTGCTCTCAAGGACTTTCTAATCTGACCTGTAGGTCAGATGTGTCTTACCCGTAGGAAAGCAAGAACTAATCTGTGCAGTGCTAAGGATAATAGACGGCCAGAGAAGAGGACATGGCACAGGGTTGAGGACAACTTCATCAAAGCACAGAAGAAATGAGGCTTGGGTGACACTCGGGTTGGGTCATCCAAGCTGGGTAGGGTTTGTTCGGGCTGGGGGCACAAGAGAGGTTTTTTCACATTGAATGGTATGAATGGAGTCAGGAGGTAAGGACAAGCCTGACTTCTGCAAGGAACAGTAATTTACTTCTATGGAGGAAAAGGTGAACACTGGGGTGAAAGACTGACTGGAAAGGTGATAATGAACCTGATCGTGAGGACATTGAAAATTCAAAGAATTCACTCTTGATGCAGGAAGCAGTTACATGGTGGGAATTCTTGAGTAGGTGGGTGACATGGTGAAACCTTATAGATGTGGAGAGGGATAAGATAAAACGGGATCCAACAGAAGAGAGGAGGGAAGGAGCAAAGGGAATGGCCTCTTTGCAAACACCTAGGTGATGCAGGAAGTGAGGCTCAGGTGCAGGAGAGCTGTCAGGCTGGGCCTGGATAGGGGTCACCTTTGTATGCAACGAAAAGTGACCTTCCTCAGTCCAAGGCTCCGGATCCCATCCTCTCCAGCTGTGTCAGGCTTCACTCCATTTATCATCCCATCTCTTTCTCCCTCCCCTGGACCTTCAGGCCCCCTCCTCCAACTTTCCTTCTAGTTTTCTCTCATCTGCTCTTGAAAATGCTTAAGCATCATCCATCTGAGAGGAAGGGAAATCTCGTGTACATTTCCAGCTATTGTCTTGTCTCTCTCTCTCTCTCTGTCTCTCTCTCTCTCTCTCTCTCTCTTACACATACACACACACACACACACACACACACACACACACATTCCTCTCTATCCAATTTTCTTCACGTAATTTTCTATACTTTGTATAATCTATTTTTATTTCTCAACTACTACCTTTAGACCCACATTGCCTCCGTTCCATCAACCACCCCTTCTCCAAAATTCAACAGATGCATTTTTTTGTTTATTTGTTTGTTAGTTTATTTGTTTGGTGATGGTGGTGGTGGTACTGGGGATTGAACCCAGGGGCATTCTACCTCTGAGCTATACCCCAAGGCCTTTTTACTTTTTATTTTAAAATAGGGTCTCATTAGGTTGCTGAGAGTCTCGTTGCTGAGGCTAGCCTTGAACCTGCGATCCTCCTTCAACAGATGCTTTTTAGTTTTTATCTGGCTGGATGATAGAGCAGCTGCTTATCCTGTCGACCACCACCTCCTTCTTTAAATGGTTAATTGTTTCTGTCCTCTTCTGTCACACCAGACTCCTGATCTTGGCCTCACTCTTGGTCTTGCTCCTCCTTTCCCCATCCCACCCTCAGGCCTCTTCATGGGCTGCTCATCCTCTGTGCATGAGTACTAGTGTCTGCCTCCAAGCCCCAGTCCCATCCTGGGATAAATTTTATTCTCACCCTGCACACTTTCTGAGTGATCACACCCACTTTTGAGCCTAAGTCAACATCTACAGGAAAGCTCTCACACCAGAACTTTCGATCCAGAGTCACCAGCTTCCTGGAAATATCTGCATGGATGCCCCACTTGCACTTTGAGCTCAACCTGTTCAAACTGGAATTCAGTATTCACTTTGGTCCCTCTCCACCACACACATAGAAACTATCCCCTCAAACTGCCATTTGTGGGAATGGTGGAAATGCCATCAAATACCCAAAGTAGAAATCTCACATTGTCTTTTTTTTTTTTTCTGAAACAGGGTCTTGCTAGGTCGCTGAGAGTCTCACTATGTTGCTGAGGCTGTCCTTGAACCTTCAATCTGAGATGAGGTATGCTTAAACTTTAACACTAGTTACTCCATATGGCTACCCTGAGCACTACAAAGACATAAGCTCCACTAAGAATGTTTGGCTTAAGGCAGGGTTGCCGTGAACTTTGCTAACGCTGCATAATGCTTAACCTTGGCTTCTGTATCCCCGCTACTTTGCTTATGCAGATATAGAAAATCCAAGCAATGTCAAATGTAAGGAAAACATATATTGTTTGGTCTCAAGTGAGTTGTTTTCCATCATTCTGAAGTTATGTGAACTTGAACTTTTGATCCTGTGAAACTGTACTTTTTCCTATATAAGCGGCTGTCAATAGAGCCTCTGGGCTGCACTCTCCAGGTGTGTGGCCCTGACCGGTTGATAAATAAAGACCTCAAAATTGGATTTTTTGGGGTCTGGTGTGTCTCTGTGGGTTCCCTCGCTACAAATCCTCCTGTCAGCCTCCCAAGTATTGGGATTATAGGTGTGTTCCACCATGCCCAGCCTCACATCATCTTTTAAGTCAATCTCTTTCATGCCCACCTCCCATCAGTTATAACCACATCAGTTATACCTGTCCTGGGCATTAGAAAATCCCCAGGTAGGACAATGTCCTGGAAAATAAATTTTATAATGCTCTGCTCATCTGGGAGATCATTGATAAGCTAAACAGAATGTAAAAAGAAAATGTTTCAATGTTGGTATGATCTGTGCATTAGGAAAAAGGATTTGAATATTCAAATGAAATGACATTCATTGATTATAAGGAAAAGTTTTGGGGTGATGCTCTTGAAAGTCTGCTTTGAAACATCTGAATTGTACTTGTTATAAAAGCATGAATTTAACATTGGTGAATGTGTGAGTTACTTCTAGAAGCCCCAGGAACATCTGTTGTCAGGTGATAAGGCATCGGCCCTAAGGCCCTGACTCAGTAGAAGGGCTGCAGCCAGCTGGAGTTTGCCTGGGAGGCTGCTTAAGGAGCGCTGAATGCCTGCTGGAGGCTGATGTAGATTCTCAGAGCCCCTTCAATGCTCAAAAACTTGGCTCACCCAGAGCCTCCTAGGGAGGGCTGCAGCCCCCTACCTGCCAAGACCCTCCTTCCTAGCCTATGGAGGTAAAGGCGCCTAGGGAGTGAGGATACTAAAATCCATGAAGACCCTCCTTCCTAGCCTATGGAGGTAAAGGCGCCTAGGGAGTGAGGATACTAAAATCCATGAAGACCCTCCTTCCTAGCCTATGGAGGTAAGGATACCTAGGGAGTGATGATACTAAAATCCATGAAGACCCTCCTTCCTAGCCTATGGAGGTAAAGGCGCCTAGGGAGTGA
>PVJS01017093.1:0-36617 GCA_004027185.1 Glis glis | reverse complement strand
TGCTTTATTTTTGAAACCGGGTCTCACGAAGTTGCGGGGGGCCTCGCTAGGTAGAGAGAGAGAGAGAGAGAGAGAGGAGAGAGGAGAGAGAGAGATTGATCGCACGCGCATGCGCGCTGAGGCTGGCCGCGAACCCGGATCCTCCGGTCTCCACCTCCCAAAGTACTGGGATTACAAGCGTGCGCCACCACGCCCGGCTTATTTTAACTAATTTAAAAGTTGGGTCACCAGATCATTGCACCATTTCTTACTTAAAAACTTATTAAGCAGATAAAAAATATTTTGAAAATAAGCCAAAGGTACAAATAAAAAGGCCTGAACAACCTGACAAACTGCAACAGAATAATTTCCAGTCAGTAACTATTAATGGGAATACTCATTTTATACAGCAGGTATTGACAACCGTAGAGCGATTCTTTAATCAGACACTTGATAGAGTATTTTTTAACTAACATGCTCAGTACAGGGGCATGTCTTTCTCTCTCACACACACACTCACACACACAAATATGGCTTTATTACAAAGGATTCAAAATGGCAACTACTTAGAATCCAGTGCCAACACGGATTATAACAAATCCAGTGAGTATTTTGTTTTTCAATTATTCATAGAAAATTTAATCCTGATTAAGTATCCTTGGGCAGGAATTCATGGGTAGTTGATGACTGAAACCAACATTTATGTGAAATGCTTCTGTTAATTTAATCTGGGTATACGGCTTAATTATGATTGGGGGTTCAATGTAAGAGAAATGAATTATATCAGGATTAAAATTTTAGCACCATATCACATAGTACCTTTTCCTTCTTTCTTTTTAAACACATAAACCTTCCTGTCCCTTCAGTAAGTGCTCAGATTTTAAAATTCTTTGTCCTTACAACCCATGTAACGTATCTAAGTTTTATTTTTCATAAATTATTTGTCAGAAATCTTTTGCTAATCAAGCTAAACCCGAACTAGAGCTAAAAATGAAAGAAAATATTGGAAAATACCCCCACCACCCACAAATAAACAAAAGCCTATTCATTTAACTGTGAACATATTTTATGTTTCCTGAAGTAATTTCATTTTCCATTCCTTTAAATTCTAATATGAAACACGTTTTCTTTAAAGCATAAAAAGAAGCAGTTTTTAAAATCAGTGTATTACACTGATTTCATAACTGGACTAGGTTAGATATGTATAAGCAAGTAATCATAGCTAACTGATTACTCTTTAAAAGACTTTTAAACCTGAGTTAGCAGTTGATAAGAGGCATTATAAGTGGTGAATATCTTACAAAGTATTATATACTCTTCACATTTATTTCCATATGAAAATTGCTTTAATAACCTTATAACAACACTTTCTTGAAAGTTTATTGTTTAAGTATATTTCAACACATTTCACTTATTATAATTTCTGAGTTTTGGTTACTGCTTAAATGCAGTCATATAAATAACATGATCTGCTTTCACTATTCGATTTTTCATACCAAATGTATGAAAAAAGTCACTGTATTTGGATCCTTAATTGCACTCTTTCGACAAATTCACTTTTTCGTTCAATAGAAGTCAAGTATCAGAAATGAGGGCGACTTTTGTGTGCAGACGATATGGTCAGTGGTAGTGTTACTGAAGAAAGAGAAGAAACTTCCCAGTATAGACTGTGTGATAGGAAGAGTCTGTAGAGAATAACCATGGAAACAGACTGGCAAAGGATAACACCGATTGTGATAACCTGAAAAGAAAAGAAAGGGGGAAACAGAAATCATACAACTGATCACAAACCCATACATACTTTTTTTTGCGGTACCAGGGATTGAACGCTACCTCCACACTACACCCCCGGCCCTATTTTTTTATACTTTATTTTGAAACCGGGTCTCACGAAGTTGCAGAGGGCCTCACTAAGGAGAGAGAGAGAGACAGAGACAGAGATAGAGACAGAGACAGAGAGGGAGAGAGAGAGAACGAGCGAGCTGAGGCTGGCCGCAAACCCGGATCCTCCGGTCTCCGCCTCCCAAAGTACCATACATACTTTTTATAAGTACTCTATCCTTCATCTTTAGCATGGGTACATTTTATTTAAAAAAATTCAACAGGAAAAGACAACTTCTGTTTAGAACTATAATTGTTCAATGGTAAATTACTTTAACGGTTTATAGATGCCAAAGTAAGACACAAAAGAAAAACTTGCTAAACCATTCTCTCCTAAGGGTATAAACATTACAGAGAGGAGTTTCAGTAGTTCATAAGAAAAATCAGTAAGAGGAATAAAGCATGACACCACACAAATGTTAAGACTACTCTAAAAGCCTTTCGAAATTTTTCCAGTTGCTTCTCTATTTCTATATACCTACCTTCCTGTTTATTTACTCTTCGTAAATACCTCAGGCTCAATAAACATTTGTGCATTCAAGCACATACCGTATTGCTTTGTAAAGGGCTCCTGGCAGAACTCCACTTTGAAATGACAGAGCCATTCACCTAAGAAGGTCGGTATCAACACAATCAAGATTTGGCATACTTGAGCGTGGCGCTCCAGTCTGTAGCCTGTTAAAGCAACTAGATTGATTTTTATAAACTTATCTTGATTTTTACTATTATGTGTCAAAAATTTTTAATCTTTTTCTTAACAAAGATGTATTATAAATGCTATAATTGGGCCTAGGGATGTAGCTTGGTGGGAGAACACTTGCCTAGCATTCACAAGATCCCGGGTTCAGCGCCCAGCACTACAGAAAAAAATTCTATAATTTAATTTATAAAACATTATTCTGAAATATGCTAAAATAAGGACAACAAAAGCTATTTCCATCAGTTTGCTTATAAAACTTATTTTTTAAAAAGTCTTTTATAAAAACTTTAAACTTCTAATTTATATACTCATTGGTTTAATACTTTGCTTCAAAGTTTAATTTTAAAAACTCAAGAAACTTCTGAATGAATAAATAGTCCCCTCCTAACTTAATATTTCCCTAAACAGGACTATTTTTCTTTCTTTTAATTTTTTTTTAAAAAGACTATATTTTCATTTAAAAAGACTCACCTTATCTCTTTGGTAGTCACTAAAAAGGATAGAAATGCATGCAAGAACTGGATGGCATAAAAACCACAAGATACAGCCCTGAAACAAATGAAGAATAAATAAAATAAGTACAGCTGGGTCTTTATTTTCAGAATGTACCAGATAAAATAATCATTACTAGCATATTTAGGTCCTGTTTGGCCTCAACTGACCTTAAGAATAGAGCTTGTAATAAAATGTAGAGATAAATTTATTGTTGCTGTGACATTAATATTTTGTTTCTAACCAAATGAGTACTTTTTGGAGTATTTATAATCTTATAAGCCTATTACACACATTTGGCTATACTATAAATGCATTAATGTAAGTAATATGTTAATAATTGAGAAAAGGTACAAGTATGTAGTAGATAGTTCTGTAAAAAGAAAAAAGTAAAAATGCATGGTCATATTTGCATGTAGATCTGCAAAGAAATTCTGTAAAAATACACACAAAAAAAACTAATAGTGGTTAACTGTTTGAGAGGTAGTATGGAGGGGGAACTGAGCAGGTAAGAATGAAAAACCATTTACGTTATATTTTCCAAATGCCTTTTTCTATTTTCCCTTGAACCATGGCAATATATTTTCTTTTCCAAAATTAAATTTGAATAAATTAATAAATAGTTATAGTGATGGTTGGGGTACACTGAAGATTTAAGGGTAAAAAAGATGAAGAAAAAAGTAGTATATTACTTGTATAAAAACGGAGGTGTGTGTGTGTGTGTGTGTGTGTGTGTGTGTGTATACAGGCTGAGACAGGAGGATCGCAGGTTTGAGGCCAGCCTCAGCAATGTAGCAAGACCCTCAGCAACTTGGCAAGACCCTGTTTCAAAAATAAAAAATAAAAAGGGCTGGGAGTGTAAGTTGGAGGTAGAATGCTCCTGGGTTCAATCCCAGGTACCAAATAAAAAAATAACAAACAAATAAATAAAATTCTCTAGAAGGATAAGTTAGAAACTGATACCAGTAATAAGATGAGGAAGTAATGATAACTGAGTAAGAAGCACTTTTTGCTATTCTTTAAGCACTTTTTAATGTTCGACCTTAGTCAAAAAAGTTAAAATTAAGACACAAAATAATTTTTTTTAAGTTCAAGGAAAAACATTTGGTACTGTTTTAAACAGTAAAAAAGAGAGAAAAAAAATCTAGTGCCTAAATACCTCAAACATATACTAACCTGCAAACAAAAAGCACTCCTGCCCCAATGAAAAATTCAAAAGAGAATGGCCTCTCTCGCCATTTGGTACGCAGAGCCTGAAGGTGGGCTCTAGAGCTACCGAAGCAGTTTCCCTAAGCTCGACATGAGGCACAAGGGAGGAAGTACTTCTTCCTGCCATGCCGCCTTGGAATGCCTGGAGACTCTGTGGACCAGGCAGGATCACTGGATAGTGTATCAGAAAGCTGGTGAGTTGCCAAGGCAAAGGGACCAGATCCCCTCAACCCAACAGAAAAGCGGGACCTTCTGGAGAGAGGGGCTCCTGTATGCTACGGCTCTACCCCAGATTCCCAAACATACTGGCCTACCACCCCCTTTTCAGGAAAAATTACTCAGCACCCCCCTGGGTGCTTCCACTGCCCTTTGTTTTTATTCAATGTCCCTTCACTGCACTGAGGCTATTACTGCCCCTCTGGGTCCTTTCATCCCCTACTCCCCACCTCCTGATCCTGGGGACAGTGTTACAGGCTTTGGGAATCTATGCTCCAACCCCTTTCCCGATGTTTTCTTTAACTAGATTTACAGAGAATCAAAATTTCTTTCAAATCTCTCAGGAATAAGAAGGATGTAGAAAGAGGAACAAAGTAGACTTGATCTCATACGGATGAAGTGGCTGAAACACAGTAGGTACTCAGCCTACAGGCTTCATCTGCTCATGGTGAAGGACGCTCCTCAGTTTGTCATAAACACTGCATAACTCTGAGAGTAACAGTTCATAGTCAATAACTCTTGAGAAACTGCAAACCGCATTTTAATCTATTAAAGATTAAAAAAACAGCCGGGCATGGTGGTGCATGCCTGCAATCCCAGTACTTGGGAGGCTGAGACAGGAGGACTGCAGATTCAAAGCCAGCCTCAGCAACTTAGCGAGACCTTGTTTCCAAATAAAAAGAAATAAAATAGGACTGGGGTATAGCTTGGAGGTAGAATACGCCTGGGTTCAATCCCCAGCACCAGAAAAAAAAAGATTAAAAAATATTCTGATACTACAGAAAAAATGTCGAATCCCCATGGATAAAGAAACTCTGATCCAGGATCTGGGCAAAGTTGACTTACCAAAGATTACATGCAAAATACTGTCCCATAGGTTCTCCAAAATGGGGATAATAATACCCACATCAGGTAGGTTTTGAAGATTAAATGAATAAAGCAAACGAAGGACTGGAAGTAGTGCCTGGCACGTAACAGAAGTTTAATACAGGTGAGCACATGGTTGCTTACTAACTTCCCATAGAAACCAAGGAAGCGGACAATCTCTCCCCCAACTCCTACTTTGGCGAATGTGATGTAGAACTCTCTTTTGAGTGTGCTTCTCTCCACTGTGATGATCTGATAGAGTCCACATCCCAATGACAGCGCCAGGCAAATTCTTAAAACGAGTAGGAGGATCCCCGATAAGTTGTGGTGTGAATGGTAGTTATGATGACTGGTTTCTTCAAACTGTTCCCAAAGTAGCAAAATACTCTGAAAAAAAATACAAAAGAAATTACATTTAGAGAAGAAATACCTACTTAAAATTCATTTTCAGCTTTTTCAAAAAATCCCCTTAAACATTATATAAATATTCCTGAGATGCTAAAATTTACCAGCTTATAAAAGCTGTCAATTATTAAAGCTCAGGCATAGTCTTTTCCTTACTCTCATAACCCTAAGCTAAAGGAAATGGATTTTTATCAAATCAGATACAGGAGAAAAAAATGCTACTGCTATCATGATTCAAATATGACATCTCTAAGGAAAAAAATATATTGAAAAAGTTAAGAGAATAAATGTAAATCCATCTCTTTCTCACTTCAACACCGTCATTAGAAATCAGGCTGTTGTACATTCTAGCCCATTGTGTCGAGGTAACCTTCAAGTACCCCAGAATCTTCTGAAATCCAGAAATTGACAAGTCAGAATTGCTGCTTTCAGACTTCACTCTTTTTCATAGTAGCCTCCTTAGGTAAAGGAAAGCACATTTTTAATCTTCACTATGTGCTGGGGACACTTTACACATCCTTATTTGCTTGTCTATTTGTTTGCTGACCTTTTTTTCTCCCAAGTTGAAACTATAACGGCAAAAAGCTCAGCGAGTTCTCACTGTGCTGTTCTGTTTATTGCTCTTCAGTAGAAATCAGTGTCCACTTTCCCCCGTCTTTACCAAACAGCAATTGCTTAAATTACTATAATGTTTTTAGCATCAAACATGCCTTTGGGCTTCATTTAGTTGACAACTCAGAATTGAATTTTTAGTGACTTCCAAAGTATTTAGATAGAAACTCAGTATTAAATTCAATTCTTAGTCTTTACGGGGTTTACCTCTTCCTTGCTTCATTCTCGCATCTTTCACCCTATTTTATCCCTGTTAGCATTCTTAAGATGGAGCTATTTGGTCATTCTGCACATGGGAAATTTCCATCTTGGGATTTAAATCTACTACTACTGAAAGTATTATTCCTTCCCTCCACTAAGTTATGTTCATCTGATTCCTTAACCTACGTTTGTAAACTTAACTTTTACAACAAAGAAGTACTATCATAGAACTACAATTTCCCATGATTCACATTTTTACATATTTGAACTCCCTATTTTCATATACATATGCTAATATGTGCTGTGTATAATACTTGTATGTATTTACATAGTCTTTGGTTGCCTGTCTCATCAGCCTGGTCTGGCTGTTGTTGAGGATCAGGGCTATGTCTAATGCACTCTTCAGAAGTGCCCACTTAAGCGCTAGTGGAGAGTCAAAAATTTTAATTCTCAGTTTGTATTTGTCTATGATAATGAGCTGAAATTACATTGAAATGATAACGAAAATTGAATTTTTAAAAGAGCTATGAATTTAGAAATAAGAATTTAACACTACTCTCCGTAAGATAAAAAACATTTGAGTTGGTTAGAATCCTGCTCTGAATCACTTCTAATTAAGTTCTTTCTCATCAACCCCTTTCCTGGCAGTATCTACTTTTTAAATATCATCCCCTGGGATAAGGTCTCTTTCTCAAATCAATCATATAAAATTCAATACTCCTACTTCACTCGGCACCTACTATACTAAGTAAATACTAGGAGTAAAAAATGAATACAGCACTGGCCCAATCCTCATTACTGAATTTTTCAATTTATTGAATGCATTAAAATTGACATTATAATGCCCTTTATAGAGCTCCAGTGTATATTTCATTATTGTCTATAGCTAATATTGGATCACAAACTCAGAATAATTTTTTCTTCCTAATTTTTTTTTACAAACCATTGTATGTAGGCATATGGATACCCTAGGATAATGTCAATGCTACCACTATAGAGTTAAAAAAAAAAGCATAGAGAACCTACGTCCTCTATAACAGACCAGATCTGTCTTTGTATTTATGTTTGTTTCCAAGAACAAGATCTCATTCTTTCTTATTCAATATTTTACCTTTTAATTAATCTCAGATAGTTACTTGAATGCTTTAATGTATAAAGTAGCCGATTCTAAAGATCCCTGACAGCAGAGGGTATCTCAAGTTCACTGACTCACTCAATTTTGAGTATTACCATGTAAGAGAAAATACTGAAGAAACTATAATTAAGTAAAAATTATTATGCTTAAAAAAGCTAGTAGAATGCTCAAATTCAGCTAAGTTACAATTAAGTTCCATAATCTATCTATCTCTATATTAGCACCCAAAAGATTAACAGATTATTTCATCTGTAAATCCATACTTCAAAATGACACAAATTCCTCATGGGCCCCCGGTTTCAATTTTGAAATGAGATATGTTCCAGTTTACAATTCTGAATATTGTTTAGCAGAAAACTGCGTATCAACACTCGCCTGTGTAATGACAATGAACACTGCAATGCCAGTGGACGCAGGGGTAGAATCCCACTGGAGAGGTCTGCTTTGAGACTTCTTCATTCTGACTATTGTCCAACCCATGCACAGACTCAGAAGCAGGTATAGCATCTGAATTTGAGAAGCAATGTCAAAAACTAGAGGGAAATGAAAATAAAAGTCAACCAAGGGTTTACAACACATAGTTTGGTACTTTTTGCATTCGGATAAAATTACCATTTAGTGTTTCTTTTTTTTTCCATTACAAAAAGGTATTTTCAAAAAGAAACTAAGGAAATTCAATAAGAGATATTCATGTGTAATAATTCTAAAGAATTCAAATTTTGCCATAAAATTTGTAAGCATTTATAAAAACAAGAATGGCAATACTTTTTTAAAAAAATATATATGCCTATATCATATCTCTATTATGTCCAACCTTAAGGCTATTCATGTTCCCATTTTTCTTAAATTTTATAGCTATATATAGCTATTTTTTAGCTATATATATATTTCTTTTATTAAAATAAATAAATTCTAAATATAATTTTTACAACATGGAAATATTAGTACCTTTGTTTCTGAGTTGTTAATTTTTTGATGTCTGAATTATAATATAAAGAATATTTTCTAAAATTACTAATAAGAAACAATAGGACAATAAAGTGCATAGCCACTGTAACATCCAATTATGTTGGCTTTAGTTTCAGAGTCCTGAAGACAAATGAAAGGTTCCATGAATTAGTGTGATATGCCACCAGGTGGCCATCACTAGAACTGCAGGGGAAGCCTGCTCTTTTTAAGAAGGATGCAACAACACTGCCTGTATGCAGTTCAGCACTAGAGAAAAATGACTACTTATGGTAATATTAGTAGTTATCAATTTTTTTTGCAGTACTTGGGATTGAACCCAGGGGCATTCTACCTCCAAGCTACACCCCCAGCCCTATTTTTTATTCTTTATTTTGAAACAGGGTCTCACTAAATTGAGGAGGGCCTCACTAAGTAGCTGAGGCTGGCTGCGAACCTGGATCCTCCTGTCTCAGCCTCCCAAGTACTGGGATTACAGGCATGCACCACCACGCCCAACTTTGATTATTTTAAAAAGACTTTTAAAAGACTTTTTGGGGGTATACTGCAGACTGAACCCAGGGCATTCTACCTCTGAGATACACCCCTAGCCCTATTTTATTTTTTATTTGGAAACAGGGTCTCCCTAAGTTGCTGAAAGCCTTGCTAAGTTGCTGAGGCTGGCTTTGAATGTGCGATCTTCCTGTCTCAGCCTCCCAAGTACTGGGATTATAGGCATGCACCAACATGCCCAGCTAGGCTATCACTTTTTTATTATGGTATATTTTGATGTGGATTTCAGAATAAACTTATAATAATCATAATTTTAAAAACTGCCACCTGTAACTTTAACATTTATCTTTTACTTTTTATATAAGAATATTCTTACAGAAACAGAGAAAACTAGCTGTAGAATATAATGCTTACATTTAAAAGTTGCATAAAAATCTGTTAATGATAAAACTTTTCAGATATTTTTGATAGATTTTCCTCCAATCTGGCTACTCTACATTTATTCTTATATATCTGTGGTAGAGAATTCTGATAATGAATTGTCACTACATTTGAATGATATAAAATGTCACAGACTGTCAAATCAAGCACACTTTTCTTTCATCGTGGATTTTTAATTGACTGATGCCAATTAATTTTATTGTTTCACAAATAGACATTCAGTTAATTAGAGAAAGAAGTTGGCTAAAGGAATATTTCCATATAAGCTGCTAAGTAGCTTATGTAGGAATTGATTCACTCATTCAATGTTGAGTACTTACCATGTAATAGAAAATATGAAGGAAAGCTAATATTAAAGTAGGAAATAATACATAAGCTGCTAAGGAGGAAAAACAAATACCTGGAAAAACTCCCTAATTTTCTGGCTCATTTCTTTATGTACTGAGTAATACACAGATCAATATAATACTATAACTGGATAGGTAGAACACTGCTCATTTGTTTTGAAAAATAAGTGTAGATAGCCAGGCGTGGTGGCGCACGCTTGTAATCCCAGTACTTTGGGAGGCAGAGACCGGAGGATCCGGGTTCACGGCCAGCCTCAGCTCTCGCTCTCTCTCTCCCTGTCTCTCTCTCTCTCTCTCTCTCACTCCTTAGCGAGGCCCTCCACAACTTCGTGAGACCCAGTTTCAAAAACTAAAGTATAAAAAATAGGGCCGGGGGGCGTAGCGCGGAGGTAGAATGCCCCTGCGTTCAATCCCCGGTACCGCAAAAAAAAAAAAAAAGAAAAGAAAAAGAAAAAGAAGTGTAGATAAAATACACAGATCACATAAAAACTCCATTCTGTCTTGAATTTTAATCACTTACCTAACCAAACCTTCTGTTGTGGGGACTACCAAAAATTAGCAACATCAATTTATTGCCATTTTTAAAAAGCCTTTTATTTATAACCTTCAGTAAAAATGTAAGATTGCCTAAAACACTGTTTTATATATAGCAGACACAAATATTCAGCTGTGTTTGATTTTAATAATAGCTTTGCCGCTAACTGGCTCTTTGTGCTTTGCCTCTTGGATGTCAATTTCTTCATCTAAAATGCATAAGCTAAATCATTTCTGAGGCTCTGTCCAGTTTCAATACTTCACACTTCTATTAAACATCCAAAAGATATCCGAAAGAAAAGAGAGGAAGAAGCCAGGGCCTTGGATAATGGATAAGAAATGATAATGGTTCAGAAAGGATCAGTTCCTCTTGTGCATGCCCAAGAGGGGGACTGGACACATCCTCTTCACTAGGGAAAGAAAAGGAATCGAAAAACAGGTGACAAGGTGAGGATTAGAGGGTCCTAAGATGATTAGTGGCAATTATCACAAGAGACCCTATTGAAGAGTGATGAGACTAGAAGAGACAGATGGGAATATAAGGAAAAGTAAATCCTAGAGGAATTTCCATATTCAAAATCTGCTCTGTGAAGCAAATCTTAGTTTTCCAGTGTTAAGAATGGCAGTATGACTTGATGTTCCTCTGGAGTTCTCTCTAAATCATCATGCTCACAGGACCTTCTAAATAGTTTTTCCTCATCATGCTAACTGAAAATACTTCATAAAAGTTTCTCTTACAAATGAGAACAAAGATGTGATGTCAGCTCAATTACAGGCCTACACATGGCCTTGGGTCAAAAACAGAGAAAAAGAGTCAGTGTGACAGAAAATGGAATTACAATAGGAAAAAACCCTTCACCTTTGGGGTCAAAAAACTTGGGCTGAGTCTGAGCTCTACTGCTCAATAGCTGACGAACACTTGGAAATGTGCTTCATGTCACTGAGCCCAGATTCTTATGTACGAAATAGGGATAAGCATATCCCCCCTTTTTTTTGGTGGTGCTAGGGATTGAACCTATGGGAGTTCTACCTCTGAGCTACACCCCCAGCACTTTTTACTCTTTTTTTTTTTTTTTTTTTGCGGTGCCGGGATTGAACCCAGGGGCATTCTACCTCCGAGCTTCACCCCCAGATCTATTTTTTATTCTTTATATTGAAACAGGGTCTCATGAAGTTACAGAGGGCCTCACTAAGTAGCTGAGGCTGGCCGTGAACCGGGATCCTCCTGTCTCAGCCTCTCAAGTACTGGGATTACAAGCATGCGCCACCACACCCAGATTACTCTTTATTTTGAAACAGGGTCTAAGTTGCTGAGGGCCTAAGTTGCTGAGACTGGCCTTAAACCTGTGATCTTCCTGTCTCAGTCTCCCAAATACTGGGATTACAGGCATGCACCACCACGTCCAGTGCATATCTATTTCTTATTGAGGATAAAATCAGAGACTATATATATGAATATCCTCTAAAAACAATGAAGAGTAGGAGTCGGGCATGGTGGCAAACGCCTATAATGCCAGTACTTGGGAGGCTGAGACAGGAGGATTACAGGTTCGAGGCCAGCCTCAGCAACTTAGCAAGGCCCTCAGCAGCTTAGAGAGACCCTGTTTCAAAATAAAAAGTAAAATATGGCTGCGGGTGTAGCTCAGAGGTAGAATGCCCCTGGGTTCAATCTCCAATACCACAAACAAACAAACAAATAAAAAAATGAAGAGCTATACATATTACCTAGTATTAAATAAGATAAACTAAACAGGACATATAAGAATTAAATCTGTAACCCAGTTTTCAGTTGAGCTGATTTCTAACCAACCTTGGACAGAAAAACTGTACTAAAACAAAAATAATATATTTTAATTTTATTTATGTATTTTTTTTGCAGGGCTGGGAATGGAACCCATGGCCTAGCCAAGCGTCTGTCACTAAGCCTTTTCCCCTCAGCCCAAGATAACTTTTTAGAAAGGAAAACAAAAAGCAGATGGCAAGTTTATCTTTAAAAAGAAAATAATGCTCAGAAAGATACTCACATTCTGCCAAACTTCCCATAAAAGGTACCCCTATTCCATCTTTGGAGTACCTGAGGAGTTGAAGGAGAGTTTTAGTGTAAATTAGAAATGTGAAAAAAAAATTGTTCATAATCAAAGCAAGCATAATTTCGGTGGACTAATTAGGATTAATTAGATGTAATGATGAACACAGTTTTAGTGGTTTTGAGTTACCTGGAGAAATGAATGTAATTAGCTAATGCTGAACCAGCTTGTAACAGCAATGCAGTTGTCAGAACCTTTAAAATCATGTGCATGGGTCCTCCTTTCTTAATAGCCTGCCACAATGACTGAGCATAAATGCAAGCAATCACAAAGTACACTAGGATTAGGAGGAAAAAGAACTCATGTAACCCTGTGAAGAGAAGAAAAGGGAATTTGCTTCAGTAAAACAAAGCCAGTGTCATGTTGGGCTGATTTCAAATCTTCCTCTCAATATATTTCTAGAACTTTTCATTGGAGCCATAGCATTCATTTTTGCAAGGAAAAAAAAGAGGGAAGTTATTTGAAAAACCAATTTCTTACTTTGGGACAAAGTTTTAACCAAGAAGGCAGATTAAACCAAACTAGTTAAAGTCAATCTGTTAAAACAAAATAACCAGTAGTCAAGGAAGCCCAAAGACTTGCCATAAAATCAGATGGGGTTTTTTTCCCGTGTGTGTGTGTGTGTGTGTGTGTGTGTGTGTGTGTGTGTGTTTGGTTCTGGGGATTGAACCCAGGGGTGTTCTACCACTGAGCTACATCCCCAACCTTTTTTTTCCTTTTTCTAAAATTTTAGACAGGGTCTTGCTAAGTAGCCCAGGCTTGCTTCAAACTTGCAATCCTCCTGCCTCAGCCTCCCAGGTGGCTGAGATTATAGGTGTGTACCACTACATCTGGAGAAAATCAGTTTATTTAACTTCAGCAGTTAGATACACTTTTTATCCTCAAAGTGGATTTCTTTTGTAAGAAGTTTGGAAATAGATTTACTCAGTCAACAATAGTTTGTTATACCTTGACAATGCTTCTCGAAGTGTGTGCCTGGACCAACAGCATCACCAGAGAACTTGTGGTAAATGCAAATCCTTGGTTCCCACCTCAGATTTGAATCAGAGACTCTGAAGATGGAGCCCAGCTATTCATGTCTTGGTAAGGCCTAGGGTGATTCTGACACAACTAACTAATGGGGAGAATCATTGTTCTGGAATGTCCCATTACCTTGAGTTTGCATTTGGAAAAAGCTTTAAAACACATGTCATGTCCAGGCCTCCTCCTCAGGTAAATACTGCAGCTCTTGCCAAAGAGGTAATCTTACAGAGATAGGTGACTCCACTCCACAGTGCACTGGAACTATTACAGCAAACAAATGCCCACCAATCCAGGTTGCCAACAATACAACTTGGTTCTCAAAGAGGTAAGTTAGGTGAATCAGATCATCTCTTGGGAATTCAAACTACAAAATATGGAAAGGAAGGAGGCCATAAAGGATTGATGTTGGGACATGCTAGAGGAGTCCAGCGAGGCCTTAATGAAATAAAAGTTTTGACAGCAGAAATTAGGAGTAAAGGAGGCTGGCAGGCAAAGATAGAACAAAATAAGAATGTACAGATTTTATATAAAAATGATGCCAGTCATCATAGCAACCTGTAGTTCCTACCAGCAGGCCTTCTCTACAGTCTTCATGTAAGCTGGTAAACACTACCTTTTCTGTGCTACTTGGAATGTTTTGAATGAGTTTTCATTTGTCAGAAATGTCAGAAAAATTTTTATAATAAACCAGTGGCTTATTGAGATTTATGGTTTACATCACATCTACAGTCATCCCTCAGTATCCAAGAGGGATTGGTTCCAGCACATACTTAGATACCAAAATCCATGGACACTCAAGTCCTTCATATAAAATGGCACAGTACTTGCATATAAACTATGCATATCCTCCTGTGTACTCTAAATCATCTCTAGATTACATGATACCTAATACAATGCAAATGCTATGTAAATAGGTGTTATATTGTATTGTTTAGGAAGTACTGACAAGAAAAAAGTCCATACAGGTTCAGTACAGAGATTATTTTTCTCTGAATGTTTTCGATCTGTAGCTGGTTGCATCTATGGAAGTGGAACTCTTGGATAACAGAGGGCCTACTGTATTTGGTAACCCTCAAGATAGTCCCTAAAATTATGGCTTTTACATTCTATCTAACACTACCGTGTCATGACAGTGGCTATAAATAGAGCTGTCACTACTGAGTCTGTGGACGAATAGTCTAAATTGTAATCACTCCCCTTCCAATTGTGAACACTGAGCCTGCTCCAATTTCCCATTAATAAGCAGAAAAGGTAATATTTCCATTATGTGGACAATAATTTTGGAAAAGCATCAGAGAAGACACAAAGGAAAAATAGTCAAAGGGATCAACCTCAATCTTCTTTTGGGGGGAAGCATAGTTAGGGGGAAAAAAAAGAAAAGCAAAAAGTTTTTCAACCACTGGGTGTCTCCCCTGCTCTACCTACATAAATGATAATAGCGTTGCTTTCTAGTGAAGGTGAAAGAGCATGTTTAGACTTCAGGAAGAGAAGATCAAATAATAGAAGGGGTATACTTTCTTTTTAAATTCCTTAAATAGGTATTGTAGCTTTAGAAATAATGGGGCCATAATCCTCGGATTATTATAGCACTGGAACAAGACAGAATACAAATGCTAACCATATTATAAAAGCTGTGTGGGTCTGTAAAAGTCCTTATGTTATCCTGTGTTTTGGATCTTAGTTTTTATCTTTCCTTCTCTGTATTAGAGAATAAAGCATTCTACGTAAAGTTTGTTTATTTATAATACTTTATAGAATACTCACTACAGGGGAAAGTTTCAGACTCCATTAGGTTACAAATGCACCATGAAAAGAAAATCCTCAGACTAAGAAATCAGAATAGCACAGGAGGAAGGGACTTTTAAAAATAAAACATATATCACCAGCAAAAACATGTTTTAGGATAATTCAATGTTAAATGTATCTCCCAGAAAAAGTTAACATTATAACCACAAAAGCAGATTATTTCAGTGAAATAGTATATTAAATGAGCTGAACTAAGACATTTGCCTTATACTTTGTTCACTAAATTTTGCCCATTTGATTGGTTTGTTTATTGTTTTGATGTTTTTGGAGTTGTTTATATATTCTAGATATTAATCCTCTTTCAGAAGAGTAGCTAGCAAAGATCTTCTCCCATTCTGTAGGCTCCCTTATGCTCTTGTTTCCTTTGCTCTGCAGAGGCTTTGAATTTGATGCCACCCATTTATTAATTCTTGGTATTATTTCCTGACTTTATGGGTCCCATTGAGGAAGTTGTTGTCTATGCCTAAATGCTGGAGTGTTGATCCTAAATTTTCTTCTAGCAGTTGCAAACTTTTTGGTATAATTGGTAGTTCTTTGATCCACTTCGAGTTGACTTTAGTGTAGGCTGAGAGATAGGGATCTAGTTTCATTCTTCTACCTATGGATATTCAGTTTCCCAGCACCATTTGTTTAAAAAGGTTGTCTTTTCCCCAACATATATTCTTGGTGTCATTGCCCAGGATCAGATGACTGTATCTGTGTGGGAATGTCTCTGTTTCTCTATTCCATTGGTCTACATATCTGTTTTTATGCCAGTATCATGCTGGTTTTGTTACTATAGTTCTGTAGAATAATTTAAAATTGGGTAATGTGATGTCTCCAGCATTGCTTGTCTTGCTTAGAATTGCTTTGGCTATTCTGGGATTTTTTTTTCCTTCCATATTAATTTTAGGACTATTTTTTCTAGTTCTGTAAAGAATGAATGTCATTGGTATTTTGATGGGGATTGCACTGAATCTGTAGATTGCTTTTGGTAATATGGCTCTTTTAACAATTTTAATTCTGCCTATCCATAAACACAGGAGGTCTTTCCATCTTCTAGTGTCTTCTTTCTTCAGTGTTCTATAAATTTTCGTTGTAGAGGTGTTTCACTTCCTTGGTTAGATTTATTCCTAGACTTATTTATTTATTTATTGATGCTATTGTGAGTGGAATTGTTTTCCTGATTTCTTTTCCAGCAGATTCATTATCATTGTACAGAAAAGCTACTGATTTTTCTGTTTATTTTGTATCCTGTATTCACTAAATTTCAGGTAAAACGATTCCTACCTTGAGCCCATCCATGAGATATTTTAAGATAAAATGGTGATTTTTGCACTTAGTGTTCTTTTTAAATAAATGACCTCTAAAAAAGTCTGTTTTTTCTTCGCTTACTAGTTTTACTTTTGTTCTGCTACCAGCCTTCACAAGTCAAAACGTATTCTGTGCTTACACTAAAATTAAAATCTAATTTAAAAGTATGTGGACACTAAGTATTAAGTCTTACTTCAAACTTAATCTACACTAAAGAAGAAACACACTCTTAAAGGAACAGGCAATGAGTAGTGAGCCCTTATGCTATAAGGAAATGTGTCGATTGTAAGGCAAGCTTGAAGGAAGAAGCATTGGAAAATTCAGTAGAAACAAAACTTGAAGGTCAGCTTCAATAACTCACCCCCAGCTAAATGATGGGAGATGGGAGAACAGAGGAGGGTAGGAAAAGGGGAAAGAGTCCTCGAGTCATATGGGGCAGCACCTGGAGCAGATACCTTTGCCTATCCCAATGTCCATCCACCCTCATGTGTCCCAAAGCCAATCAGAAATTACAATATCCTTACCAGCAAGAGGTAAATGTAACCCTTTTAACAGATTTGTTTGCCCTTACCATGTTTCTGACACTTTAACTTACATTTCTTTTGTAATGTTGAATATCAAGGGTATGTGACCTTGCTCTTAAAAAGAGGTACTAAATTTTGCCATTACCTTGATGGGATGCCCAGAACTGCTGCAGCTAACATTGAACCTGAGAGAGCTAGCCTAGAGATGAAGCTGCTGGTCAGAGGATAGCAGGGGAGAGAGATGCTAAGTAGCCCACTCTGAAGAAGCCTTGGAACTTCTTGTTTAAGATAATTTCTTTATTGTCTGTACCACTTGCATTAGGGTGTTCTACTACTTTAAGTCAAAAACATTATTACATGTTATACCATGTTACCATTACTAAATGGAAGATTCAACCCATTATCTTTTGGAACATGGAGGAAAAACAGAAAAGCACAAACATATATACTAAAGTCTTAAAAACAGTGAGACAGCAGATATGGCAGAGCCCATAATAGTATTCCAATAGAAACCAGTCTATCTGCCTTAGGTAGTAATGCTCTCAGAATTCTGAGCACTTCTTTCGGTCTCTAAGAAGACCATGAATATAGTTAACAAGAATTTTAATCTTAAGAAGCAGTTTCATTTTATTCTACCTTAAAGCATTATACTCCTATTTACTACTTTGTCAAGTGGCATCAAACTTGCCTTTGTTCATTTTGTAAAATTAGACCTACTCTGTAAAATAGAGGATTAACCAAAGTCTGGTAGACATAAAATACATTAATTGGGTTGAAAGGAAACAAATTATAAAATTTAACCAGAATAACATGTATCATTAATTGTGGCTATTTGCTGTAGGTTATTCTAATTCAAATCTCCCAGATATATGGTAATAGTCAATTCTCAGTTAAAAAGCATAACAAATCAATTTTTCCTTACTTGGCACAGATAATTAGATAAACTACCCAAAGTTTCTGAAATGAACTAATTGGAGATTAGTTCCTGGAAACAAATACCTGAGGCTACAGAAGAATCTGAATGAAGGCTCTCCTTTAAAGCCAACACATCACCAATATAACGTGGATATAGAGACTTTTGGATCAGTGGTTCTGCCCCTTAGAATCAATTTCAGAGCTCTGAACCAATGCCTGGCTTCCCCTCAAAACAACAACAACAAAACAAAACAAAAACTGAGTCTGTGCAAGTATAAATATGGATTTTTTTTAAATTTCTCTAGATGTATACTTAGAGATGGGTTGAGAGCCACCAATTTAGATTTCAATGTAGAATTGCAAAGGGTTTTAAGCATTTTCATCAATAAAATGATGTTATCGTTAGGAATTAAGCCAGCCACAAACCAAGGTTGGGTACTTCTGGTACTTTTTGAGTCAATTCCTGCAGGTTGGCCCTGCACAGAATCTCATGTTTAATAAAAATACATATTGGAGTGAGGTTTTGGTTCTTGTTTAAATATTGTCAGTGACATGATCAACGTAACTTTCCCCATTTTAGAATAAGAAAGATAGCTTTTAGATATCAGAATAAGCAACAAATCAAAATCAGTGACAAAATCAGGAAAAGTTAGATCAGAATGAGTCAGAACTAAGAAGTCAATGTATGGATCCTAAAATGCTGGCCATAACTCAGGATGTTAAGGCAAATGTGAGAAGATAGGGGCAAGGTTCAGGACAAGGCAGGATGAGTATGACTGGCATTCAGAGGCCCAAGCATGGCATAGGGCACAAATGTGATTACATTACAGTGCGGGGTCTAAGTTCAGATGTCAAATTGGGGATGAGGGAAGAGACCAGAAATGGGAGCTTGGGTAAGGAGGCAAAAGAAAGGAAAGAAAGAAGGAAAGAAGGAAAGAAAAAGAAAGAGAGAGAGAGAGAGAGAGAGAGAGAGAGAGAGAGAGAGAAAAGAAAAGAAAAGAAAAGAAAGAAAGAAAGAAAGAAAGAAAGAAAGAAAGAAAGAAAGAAGCATATTAGAATTCAGAAGACTCTCAAGTGTCATGGATCCACACAATAAATAAAACAACCTCTTGAGCCAATGGTCTTTGGCCTGGAAGGAAAGAGAGGAAAAGACTAGTAGATCAGGACTCCACTAGAAGCAACAGGGTTCATGTGTATAGTGATCTGAGCAGTGCATTACTTCTTGGTGAGCCTGACTAACCCTACAAAGAAGTGTCATACAAAATAATGAAGTCTTATAGTTAAAAGGGACCTTACAAGTGATTTAGTCCAAGCATCCACCCAAGCTATCAGTAGACCTGGGTTTTATCCATGCCTTTCCAAAATATGGAAAATAAATGTCAACATCTTTTATGAAGATAAAAGAAATAGCTTAACTTCCAATTATGATCTATACTGGTTCAAACTATCATTTGTGAAATTTAACCTTCAAGTTCATAGCCATTCAAAAACAACCTGGCTGCCTTCCACTGTCATTTCCTCCACAAAAGGACTTAGTCTGTCACTCTATCAATTTTTTCAAACCACGGGTTATTTTTTTTAAAAATGTTCATTCCTTTATGCATTTATTTGTGACCTACTGTCTACTCTATATGCTCTGTGACTTGCTGTTCTAGATGTGGCAAACTGACACTTCAAACTAACCAACTGGTTAAGACCAATGTGGCCTCACTCTGTCCCACCACCCACCCATCACCATTATGGTTAATGAAGTGCAATGGAATGGAATTAAATTTTTCTCTAAGCAGACTGGCTTTTTCAAATGGGCAATAACTCATGAAGAGGTAAACCCCAAACCCTTTTCTTTGAGATGGCCCACATAGGTCCTTAGCCCAACATGTTAACAGACAAATTTATTATATGTCACAGCATGTTTATTATGATCACAAGAAGTCATTCATTTCTGTTGGGGTTAAGATCTCACTTCAGTAGGGCAGGACATAGTCACCTAAAATTCTGATGAAATGCCTTATGGGAGTAAATCTGATTCCAAAAAACATTATAGATTCTGGTCATTCCTAAGCACCAAGAAAGGCAATCTCTAAGTCTATTCGAACAACTAGTGAAGGGATAGCCCTACAAAGTAATTCAGTTATTAATCTCACTTAATCATTGAATTGTCAATTGAAATTGCTCAAGGGATTAACATTGTTCTGTTTATAAAAATAATGCTAGGATATCATAAAAACAACAAAAAGATATAGACTGTAGAGAAAACTAAAAACCACCTAACTCTACCATCCAGAATAGTCAAACAATATTTTTGTTTTATTCTTTGCACTTTTAATACACTTGAAATCATGCAATATAAAATTTAGTGTTTTGCTTTTTTAACTTAATATAGCTATCAAAATGCTATAAGAAGATTCACTTAGCCATTTTCTGACTGTTGAACAAATATATTGCTTTTAATTTTCAATATTCTAAAAACACAACATGAAGATATTTGTACATAAATCTTTTTTATTTTTGTATTTAGGATACATATTAAATACATATTCTTACCAGATTCTCTAGCACTAAAATGATCAAATGGATTCCCTTCAGCATCTGGGTTTAGTAACACCATTTCAAATGGGATATCTTCCACCTGAGAATCCTCCTTGTCATCTTTGCAGGTGTACTTGTCTGCATAAAACACATGCCACATTTGTGGAGACGGAATCTGGGACACTGTCAGATTATGTTCAGTCTGGTTCATTGTCACTTTAAAGAGAAAGAAAACAGCATCTTTCAAAGAAAACTCTCAAACGTGTTCACTGTTTTAGTTATATAATCATTTTGGGGTTAAAATCCTTTTTTTTTTTGCCTCAGAAATCCAATCCCTGGTGTAGGTACTAGAATAAGGCATGCAAATTTAAAGCAGAATAGAATGATGTATTTTATTCAAAGAAATCACTATTAAAAATACCACAAATGAGTAAAATGGTTTCACTGGAACTTGGAATGTTAATTTCAGATAATTTCCATGTGGGTTAGCAACTTTTTAAAAAAATGTACTATGGTAAAATATATACAACACAAAATTTATCATTTTAACCATTTTTAAGAGAATAGTCTGTGGCATTAAGCACATTAACAATGCTGTTTAACAACCACGGTAACATTTTTGAAAGTTACTAAAGTTAAATTTAAAATGAAACATTCAACTTAGAAAATCATTATATCTAAAAATTATGCCTGACAAGAGTTTCAAAGAATTTCCCAAAATATTTTTCTGATTGGTCATTGTCAAAAAAAGGTACTGGGCTGGGAGTGTCATTCAGTGATCAGAGTGCTTCCCTGAGCCCTGGGTTTGACCCCCAGCACCAAACAACAAAACAGAACAACACCCCCCCCAAAACAAACAAATACTAAAAGTAAAAAAAAATAGAAATTACAGGAATATAAAAAGTTAAACTGGGTAAGGTCCTCACAAGGTAGTATGACAGAGTGAGGGGACAAAACTCATGAATGTTGGCATCATACCGATCTGTATTTGAATCCTGGCCTCAGTACTTACCTGTTATACGATGTAGGGTAAGTTACATATGCAATAACGCTCACTCTCTTCATTTGTAAAATGAAGATAATACCTATAGCAAAGAGCTGATGCAAGGACTAGGTTATATGAGTCATCTAACATGGTATTTGTCATAGAGTAGTTGCTAAATCAATGTTAATTCTCCTTTTTCCATTTTTTTAAACATGTGGTTATACTAATAAGTGGTTCTCAATCCAGGGTAATCCTACCTCCCCCTAGGGCATTTGAAAATGTGTGTGTGGGGGCAGTTGTGTTGTTAAAATAGTTGTGAAAATTCTTGAAGGGGAGCTGTGCTAAATCTCATTCAGACCAGGTAAAGTCACACAGCAAAGAACTGTTCCTCCCTAAAATGCCAATAGCACCCTTTTATGAGAAACCCCAAATAAGGTGTATAATCTATTCCAGATCTAAACCTATGATCCTGACCTAAGAGGCATTGACTAATACTATGGTGAAGCTATAGGAAACTAAACCTTAAACTCCAGGTAGAATGAAGAGTAGTAGGGTTAGAAGAGCAAGTCTTGAGCCAGGCATGGTAGAGCAGACCTGTAATCCCAGTACTTGGGAAGCTGAGATAGGAGGATCACAGGTTCGAAGACAGCCTCAGCAACATAGTGAGACTCTCATAACCTAGCAAGACCCCGTTTCAAAAAAAAACAAAACAAAACATAAAAAAAGGGCTGGGGATATGTCACAGAGGTAAAACACCCCTGGGTTCAATTCCCAGTAAACGCACACACACACACACACACACACACACACACACACACACACACACACACAGAGCAAGTCTGGTCTTGAAACTCAGCACATAAATTACAACCTCTCTAAATTTGCTTCTTTAGTAAAATGAGGATAGCTGCCCTATTCAGCTCAGCATTCTTCTGAGCAGCATTCTTTCAAGAGGACATGAAAAATCCTATGCAACCTGTATGATTTTTTATAAGAGAATATTCTTAAACCATAAGATTATGTTGCTGGTTGTAACTTTTCATATGTTGGGAAACTTTCCTAATAGAAAGTTGGGGAAATGTTACGCATAGGTTGTCTTTACGAATGAGATACAGACATATTTAGTCAAGATTCAAATTTTGAGGACTTGGACTTTATGATTAGAAACTCCATTCATTATCAGTGAAGTTGAACAAGGGGATTTGATTACCACCACCACAGCATTACTTTTTTGACTATTTTAAGTTAGAAGACACTACTCTTTTACTATACAGCTGCTAGAAAAATATACTAAGACTCTATTTTCTGTTAAAAACTTGAAGACCTTTAAAAAAAAACATGCAACCAATAAACAGTTGAGAAATAAGGCTGTTTAAACGTGAGGCTTGCAATTACATAAGCTGGACCTCATTATATAAAGGCTCTGCTGTGTTGCTGCTTCATTCCTTGCACTTTTTCTCTTAGATAAGATGATACAAAAACTCACTATTATTTATTCACCAATATAGTTTTTGATGTTTCATTTAAAATTATGTGGGTTTAGATCAAACAGAAACAAAAATGTGCTTCGTAAAGTGATACTGACCTTTCGTTTTTGTCTTGCTGTCTTTTTAAGCAAGCCTCTTGACAAAACCATATGTTCATTGTTTTTGAGACAAAAAGACTACAGCACAGCATGCATATTGTATGCTGGTGTAATTAGAACCTCAAATATTAACAAAAATTGAATTGCAGAGAATGGTGTTGAATGACTAATTGCCCCATCAGATTATAAAAGGAAATGAATACTGTGAACCAAAATACACAAAATAAAATGCTAATACCTTTAAGTGATTCTTCAAATATAATAAATATACAAAAGGAATCATAAAAATAAGATGTAAAAAGACAGTATCAGGACATTTTGCAAATAATATTATATTTAGCTCCTGTAATTTAATAGCAAATTACTCTTTATCTCCTTAAGATTATTTTTTAGCTAGAAACATATAAACTCATCATTTCCTGTGCTTTCAGATGTCTTATTTGGTTGCTTTTAAAACCAACAAAGTAAGCCAGGTGTGGTGGCGCACTCTTGTAATCCCAGTACTTGGGAGGCTGAGACAGGAGCATCTGGGTTCACGGCCAGCCTCAGCTACTTAGTGAGGCCCTCCTCAACTTAGTGAGACCCTGTTTCAAAATAAAGAATAAAAAAAATAGGGCTGGGGGTATAGCTTGGAAGAATGCCCCTGGGCTCAACCCCCAGTACTGCAAAAAATAAAAAAATAAAACCAACAAAGTACTTTCTAGCATTTAAAAATAAAGTCTGGGCTAGGGGTATAGCTTAGAGGTAGAGTACTTGTTGCCTCCCATGCATAAGATCCCAGTACCACACACAAAAAAAAGTAGAGAGAAAATAAATCTGATGTGTTACAACATTAGAGAACAAAGGAAAATAACTTCTCAAACATTAATCTGGGAGAGTCAAGCAACATTCAGCAGCATTATGAGATTTACAAAGGCGCTGGGTAGAGTTGATGAGTTCATTACCAAATAGGTGAAAGGCTGTTAATGCTTGTAAGTCTTATTAATAGCCAGGAAGTCCACTTACTACGAGGAATTATTTTTAAGTATTTGGTTCTATTACAGTGTTATAAATTTAAGAATATGTTTTTTGTTTCAGTGTACTTAAGCTCCTAAATATACTATAAATATGACTGCTAATATATAAAAGTTCAAGACAAGCTAGGCGTGGTGGCGCACACCTATAATCCCAGTACATGGGAGGCCGAGACAGGAGGGATCACAGGTTTGAGGCCAGCCTCAGCAACGTAGCAAGACTCTCAGTAACCTAGCAAGACCCTGTTTCAAAACAAAAAATAAAAAGGGCTGGGGGTGTAACTTGGAGGTAGAATGCCCCTGGGTTCAACCCCCAGTACTGTATAAAAAAGAAAGTTCAAGATAGATTTCTTAAGACTTACATTTTGTTATTAGAAAAATAATTGATAAATATATACATACATCTATAACCAGTACTTAATTTATTTCAGGCCTTAAAATTTAACAAAATAATCTTCGTTCCTCTACAATTCCCATTTCTCAATACCTTCTATTCCATAATTCCAAAGAATACTGCACCCTACAGAATAGGGAAGAAGGGAAAATAGAAAAAGACACAACAGCAAAAAGTTTTGTTACATTAAAGTCCTATATATAACTCCATCCTAAAGAGTAATAATTAGAACTGCAGCATTTTAGGATGGTCAGGAACCTGTAGTACTTGGGAGGCTGAGACAGGATGATCGCATGTTGGAGACCAGCTTTAGCCACTTAGCAAGACTCTCAACAACCTAGCAAGACCCTGTTTCAAAACAAAAAATAAAGTGCTAGGGGTGTTGCTCGGAGGTAGAATGCCCCTGGGTTCAATCTCCAGTACCCCAAAAAACAAAAAACAAGAAGAAAGCAAGAGGCTAATTAAGGTGTTAACTTAGTGGAGGGAGGAGCCAAAATACAGAAGCTGAAGAGGAAAAGCCTGTGCGAAGGCCCAGGATAGCAGTGAAATAAAATGAGCACTGCAAATAAAATGAGGCGGGAAGCGGTAATGCTGCAAGGTGAAACGGAAGGGGTAAGCGGCAGCCAGTCTGTGACAGCTTTGCTCATCAGGATGGCGGCTGTTTTTGTCCTAAGAGCAGTGGGAGACCGCTCAAGTATTTTAAGGATGTGGTGAGAAGGGAAGGTAACATGATCAAATCTGTTCAGAAAGATCATTCTCGTTGCAGAAGGGGAACTATCATGGCTGCAGTGGCCAGGTAGGAGGCTATTTCAATAGTACAGGCAAGAGACTATGCCGGCCTGGAATAACATGACAGGTATAGAGAGAAAACAGAGATAGATGTTTAGAAGTAAAATCTTGGAAGGGAGTAGAGAGGTGAAGAGGGGAGTGCTAGAAGATTCCTTGGTTTCTATGTGTTTATTAAACGGAGGGTGGTGCCACGTCCTGAAACAGGAAGCATTGGAAGAGGACCGGTTTGGATGGGAAAATTGGGGAATTCAGTTTGGACATTAAGAATTGGGAACCAAAGAACATGAACGTGTGTGTGTGTGTGTGTGTGTGTGTGTGTGTGTGTGTGTGTGTGTGTGTGTAATGCTTAGAGAAGCCAATTGGTGTAGAAACTCATAGTGAGCATTTGAGTAAATCTCCCAGATAAGTTCTGAAATTTGGAGTTGAGTTAAATAACTTTATATAACTCTCTTTTTGGTACCTGAATCTAGTCATTCAGATCTTTTCAGCATACTATAAATGTCATTTCAAAAATCTAGCTAACAGACACCCACAATTGATGGCAAGGATTGGGGACCTCAACTTTTATCCCTGTCCTGATTAGCTGCCTTAGGAAGGAAAAAGTTGCTAAGACTGAATGTTTAGAAATGTTTTATTTGCCTAAGCTAAATAAAGAACCTATCATGTTCTTACATGTGGATGAGTCTTTGAAAAATAAGGGGGAAAGAGGGAAGACGATGATCCCTATTTTTAACTTCCAAAAGTGCAAAATGGATAGAACGGCACATGTACTTCATTTCTATATTATAAAAGCTTTGCACTCTGGATGGCTAACACCCTAATGCATGAGGCAGTGTTGATGACAATGGATGAGCACAAGGATTCAAGCCACTAGATTAGGAAAAAGGAAGTAGAGCCTCTCCATAGGCAAACCCAGACGTTTACAATGATGTGGTGCGGGTACATCACAAGGTGACACTTTCTTTTTCCTTGCCATACGACTAAGTTTCATGCTCCAATGACAAGTTATAAAACAATGTCACTTGGGCTAACTTATATAATTAACTGAGATAATACATGTTTACTGTTTAGCTCAGTCCTGGCAGATAATATACAGTCAACAAATATTATCATTCACTCCATGCTGCCACCAGCTAAAAACACATCTGTCATATTAGCATGAACTATACAAACTGTAATGAATTTGAATGAAGGAAAGTTTTATAAATTAAAAAAACTTTGAATGATAAAGGGTGAAAAAGGCATTCCTGTGTTTTAAAGTAGACAAAAGTTATTTTCCTTAAAACTCACCTTAAAATCTACTAGACGAAGTGTCATCACAGTGTGATGTATGCAAACATGAACCATCTTGGTACTTCAACAGTAAGGAGGAAAAAACGTATCCAAAGGTCAAAGAAAAAAGATATACTCACTTGTCAACTGAGCTCTGGATAATTTTTCACTGCAACTATAATCATGACTGCTTTCCTGCAGCTTTAGCCATTCCTGGGCTTGGAACAGGTAGAGTTTAGCTTCTCTTCCAATAGCTACTGCTATGTTGTTGATTCTGACGCACAGAAGGGCATGGTCACCTTGACATTAAAACAAAAATTATCAACTAGTTTGGTCTTATATGCATCTGAGATGGTAGGACAATTACACCTCTACTTAACAAAATGTGCATTAAAAAAACACAAAATTTCTCTTAAATCTTATTTGGGTAAATCACAATAGAACGAACATCACATTTAGATGCAAGGGATTATTCACATTAATGTGTGGTGTATCCTTATAATTCAGCTGATAACTGGTAACACTTCACTGAATAAAGAACAATGTGCAGAGCATTTGGACCTTTGTTAGATTAGAATTTTTGCTCACTTTACAATCACTACATGTCTTTTACATTTTATAAACTATCGGTAGAAATTTCTGCCATAGTTTCTTTTTTCCAAACATGGCTATTAATATTTTGTGTGTTTTTTTGCGGTACTGGGGATTGAACTCAGGGGCATTCTACCTCCGAGCTACACCCCCCGCCCTATTTTTTATTCTTTATTTGGAAACAGGGTCTCACTAAGTTGCGGAGGGCCTCACTAAGTAGCTGAGGCTGGCCGTGAACCTGGATCCTCTGGTCTCTGCCTCCCAAGTACTGAGATTGCAAGCGTGCGCCACCATGCCCAGCTTATATTTTTAATGTAAAAAATGAGCACAGGTAACAGTAAGAAAGTTTAAGTAAATGTGTTTTAGGGTACACATTTTAAGCCTGAAACAAAATTTTACATCTGTGACTTTTACAAAAAAAAAAAACTTTCAGAACAATATATATTAACCAATTAATATAGAACGAGCCTGGTTGCACACACCAACTACAGGTAAGACCCAGAACAGAAATGGCAAAAAGTAGTTGCCTATGGAAAAGGGACTCTGGGGAAGGAGAAGTGAAGCAGGACACTTTCATTTTTAAATCTTCTTTTTTTAAACTTTTGGCACCAGAATTATCATTTTGATGAAACATTTTAAACAAATTTAAATGTATAATATACACAAAGCATGTCTAAGTCTCTTGCATAAATTGGTTACATGATAAATTATCAAGTAATAAAGATAACTCCAAAGCCCTATTACACCTTAAATTGTATTCTGAGTGATAGTTCATTATTTCAGTATAGTTTTAGCATTATTATTTTACTAAAGTAGAATTCACTGAAAAATTGCTAATGACTAAATATATGTGGAAATATAATTATATATTATATATACATATAACATATGAGAGAAAATATACTTGGAACACCCTAGCCCCAGTCTGTCTTGAGAAATCTAGACTTAGTACATGTTTCTCCTCTCTGTTTAGGTAATTATCATGAACTTGTCAGGTTGTCTGTCTCTGCTAGTCATGAGTAATAAATACATTGACAGCTTCCACACATTTTCCAGCACTGTCCAGATTGTGTCATTTATTAAAGTGACATTACTATCACTGTCAATACTCAAAGTTTTGTTACAGTGAACTAAGAATCTGAAAAGTGACAAAAATAACAAATATAAAACTGTCTAAAGGGTTTCTTCTTTATTCACCAATAGTATATTCCCCATTGGATTTTGGAAAACTGGGTTGCACTTCTTTTCTCGACTATGCTAAAAACTTCAGATTAAAAAAAAAATCAGGTTCCCCTTTTATATCATCATTTTTTCTAACTTCCCAGGACTTTAAATTCCTTTCCTGCAACAAATGAGCTTCTCATTTGTATTATCTTCTAAGAACCCCTTCTAGGCCAATACTCTGATTTCCATAGTTGCATCTTTTTATGCAACTAAAGACTTTATAAACCAAGGATCCTAACTTCATCAAGGAAAATAACTATTTGAAATACAGTACTAGTCATATTAAGAATACCAAGAAAAACACTGAAATATGAGGGTGCAAAGAAACGAGGCAAAAACTAGAGTGAATTGCAGATTCACTCACTGAGGGAATTATTGATGTATGAGGGAGACCAGAAGGTAAGAATCAAATGCGGCTAATTTCAGAAGGGGCAAAGAGAATATCAATTATGACATTTCTAGGACACTGTATACTTACACATATTTCCATTAATTCAACTCTAGGCCTCATGACCCATAATAAATCTACTGCACAAGTACCCAAGTAATCAAACTATTCAGACAATAATGACAACTAGGTCACAAACTCTGCTCCAAGTAGGTTTTTATCGCATTGGTCTTAAAAACAAAGAAAGCAGGAAATCTAAATTCCTGGGTTTACAGTCACACTTAAACTACAATCCCCGAATGCACACAATCTGGCCGAGTCAGGAGGGGACTACGATGCTTCCTTTGGGAGAAGATCTCTGAAGATGCATCCGACTAATGAATTGTGCACTCCTTTGCAAGGGGAGGGTTGGAGCAATGGAAACCGGCTTTGGGGTGCAGAACCAAACCTCTACCCGCCGGAGGTGCCTGTCAAGCCTGCAGTCGTGGGGCTGGCAATGGACGCAGCATCCCACGATCGCGGGCGGCTGCGCAGGGGGCAAGGCTGCGGCGACGCTGGAGTCCAGGTAGGAGGGCAGGTGAAGGGCCGCCGGGCCCAACGTGGCGGGGAGGGGCCGGGCGCCGCCCCTGCGGGCCCGGAGGCGGGGAGCAGCGGCCCGCGCGCCTCCATCCCGCTCCCCCACGGACCTACCGTGGAACTCGAAGTGGCCGATGCTCTGGCCCTCCGCGTCCCGGGCCGCGGCGCTGCTGAAGCTGCCCCGCAGGGTCTTACCCTGGCTGCCCGGCGGCCACCAGCAGCAGGTGAGGGCCACCGCCAGCAGCCGCAGCCCCCCCATGCCCGCCCGGGTTCTGCACCCGCGCCCCGGCCCTAACCGCCTGCGGCCGTCAGCCCACGTCGGCAGCCGCGGGAGGGGCGCGGCCAGCGCGGCGACCCGCTTCCCACGAGACTGACAGCCAATGAGGCGAGCCCCTCCGCCACGAGCCGAGGATATCCACCAATCCGAGGCCGAGGTGGGCGGGACATGCAGATCCACGCGTCCCATCACTCCCCTGCCTTTTGGCTAGTTCCCGCCTTTTTTTTTTCTTTCTTTTTTTTTTTCTGGAGACTCTGGAGGATGTTGCTTCAGGTTACGAAAAACTATTGCCCTGGTTGCCCCTGCGTGGCGTGCCACTGCGCATGTGCACGCGCGCTGGCCTGGGATCAGTGGGACTTTACAGCACCTTGTGGGAAGAACTAAGGGTCACTCCAGGGCACTGTTTCCGGTCGAGAGGAAAACTCACTCAAAGTTGCAACTGTATATATTATTTCTTTTCCATGCTTATATAACCTCCTAGACATCTCCACTTCTCCATGCTTATATAACATGTCCACTTTTTAACCTCAAAGACATTTAATTCTATAATATGATAATACAATTTTCTCTATATATTTAATTATATGTCCGAAGTTTAAAACATGACTTCTCTTGGCACCCAACTGACATTTCCTTTCTAGGTTCTCTGTCTTTTTTAATTACATTCTCATCCAGCTGAGCAGAGAGCTGGGGATTTAGGGACCACCCTCATTATGCCTGCACATCCGATCAATTCAGTTACAAATGTTTATTGGCCCCTCTTCTGGTAACAGCTGGAAGTGGCAGCCACAGTCCTATTTAGATCATGGCAACGGACCTTCCTCCAGTCTTCTAATTAGTTTCAGTCCATCTCTACCTCTAGAGCCACCGAAAGCTTTAGGAAACATTTGCATCACTTTCCTTCAAAGGCTCTCAACTGCTGTTAGTACACAATCCGAACTCTTTAGAAGATGGTTCTCCAATCTTTCCTTTTTTTTTTTTTTATTTTGCGGTACTAGGGATGGAACCCAGGGGCATTCTACCTCCGGCTACAGCCCCAGCCCTATTTTTTATTCTTTATTTTGAAACAGGGTCTCACTAAATTGCAGAGAGCCTCACTAAGTAACTGAGGCTGGCCGCGAACCCGGATCCTCCAGTTTCAGCCTCCCAAGTACTGGGATTACAAGCGTGCACCACCACACCCAGCATTCCAATCTTTCAAATTTCCATCTCTCAACTACTAATCTCCACCCTTACCACTGTCAGTCCCATAAACAGTCCAGGTTCTCACCTCTAGGCCTTTATCATTTGCAAATCCCTCTGGCTGGAATACGGCTTATCCTACTACTCAACCCTATATCACCTTCTTTTTCCTATTGCATTCCTCCTTCCCATTGCACTTAAAGAAGCCTTTCTCAAACTCCCAAGTCTGTGTTAGATGCCTCTGGGTCAGGAATCCCTTACTTCGCTATCAGGGCATTTACCACACTCTATTGTAAATGACTTTTGACTTATCTGAATCCTTCACTATATTGTAAGGTGAAGCTGGTCAGAGACTATGCCTGTCTTGATGAAAGTAGGAACTCAACAATTAATTCATGAATAAATATATATAAATTATTTTCATTCCACAACAAGTTTTTATAATATATCACAACATATCTCACTATTTAGAAAAAGAAATTGGGGTAGGCAGATGGGAACATACCCTATCCTATACCCAGCATTTAAGTATCTCTGGTTGACCAGGAATAAACTGGAGATATTAATATTTGGGGATTTAAAAAATTGCAGTAATTCTTTTTTTATTATAAAAATAATTCACACAGCTTAGAAAAATTTTGCTCCTCCTTTCTCCTTCTCCTGTCTATCAATACTGCCTTGACTGTGTTGCTGAGTAGAGCTCTCTAAAACTTTCCTTGTTCATTATGCTGCCCAATTCACGAATCATTCTTTGCTCAAATAAGCTCTACTAAATTTGTCTAAAGTTTTTTTTTTTTAATAGTGTTATCTGTAAGCCAAAGCCAGGAATAAAATTGGTCCTGAAGGAGAGAAACAGAACACGGGCCTTGATTGCCGTGAAGCCTCTCCTTGGGTCTCATCATGTCTTTCTTCTCTACTTGACCAACCTTTTTTTTTTTTTTTGCGGTACTGGGGATTGAACCCAGGGGCCTTCTACCTACGCGCTACACCCCCGGCCCTATTTTTTTTATACTTTATTTTGAAACCGGGTCTCACGAAGTTGCAGAGGGCCTCACTAAGAGGAGAGAGAGAGAGAGAGAGAGAGAGAGAGAGAGAGAGAAACTGAGGCTGGCCGCGAACCCGGATCCTCCAGTCTCCACCTCCCAAAGTACTGGGATTACAAACGTGCAGCACCACGCCCGGCTCCAACTTTTTCTCTCTTACTGAAGATAGGCATTTTTGATTCCTTAGTTTGTTTGAAAGAATATGGCTACTACCACATCTGAAATTTGTAGGTCCTCAGAGTTCAAGAGCAACCAGACTATATTAGAACCTTAGTCCAATTTGACATCCCAAGGAAAGGCTTTGGCCTAGGGTGAGTCAGATGCCCATTCTGTGGGGTAGATCAACTTGGGGTGATCATAAAAGGTGGGGGATTTGAGTCTGAAAAGAAAAAAACTCCACTTCAATATATTTTGGTCCTCATTCCATGATGGTACATTATTTTTAAAGACTATATAACAATAATATTTATCGATTAGACAATATTTACTGATCATTTATTCTATGCCAGGCCTAGTCCTATTTGGTATAATAGCAGTAAAGATAAATCCCCTAACTTCATCAACATATACATATATATATACATATATATACATATATATACACATATACATATACATACACATATATACACATATATATATACATACACACACACACACACACACACACACATATATATATATGTATATGATGAGTGCTATAAAAATAACAGATAAGATGGCTCTGAAGGGCTAGGGTAGAGCTTGCTATTTTAATTGGGGTGTTCAAAGGAAGGAGTCTAGCAGGACGACATTCAAGCTGAGAACTGGAGAAGAACCGGTAAAAATTAGGCAGGCATTTGAGGGAAGGGCATCCAGGCCCAGGGAAGTAGCCTGCCTGGCCAATGCAAGGAAGAACAAGGGGCGGGAGGCTGGGACTGAGTGGGTAAGGGGAAGAATAATAGGATAAGACCTAAGGGTAGGATGTAGGAGAAATCTTTATCATGACTGCAAGTCGCCTGCTCTGTCTGTAATAATCTTAAGAACAGTAAAAGGTAGATTTGCAATTAAAATCTTCCATTTCCACACTACAAAAAGAGCACTCTCTGGAGATCTCGGCTCAACTGGTGCATAAACTCTGGAGACGGCTGAAGTGCAAGAACGAAAGGAAGGTCTACGTTCACAACTCTGAACCTCTGTGTATCTAAGGAACGCCTAACTCATGCTGGTAACACTCGCCTGGAAAAACTTCCAGACCCCTCTGGCCCAGTGACCCAATTACTCAGCCGGCCAGGCAGCGGTCGAGAGGATCTGCGCCTGCGCGGAGGCGCTGCGAGGCCCCGCCCACCCGCACGCCCCGCCCTCCAGTGGGCGGGGCGCCAGCCTCCGGAAGCTGCTGCTGACTTCCCAGCAACGTGTCCTGGGAGCGAAGTGTGTCGCAAAAAGTCGCGGTGGTGCTTCCCTCCGCTCTTCAGACCCGGCGCTTTACGGTGCTGGGCGCTGCCGAGCTGGGAGATGTCGGCGGCGGGCCGGGCGGATCCCTCGGCTCCTCCCGGCAGCTTTGCGAAGCGGGTCCTGGTGACCGGGGGTGCTGGTTTCATGTAGGTAACAGCGCCGCTGGCCGAGCACTTTCTCCCCAGAAACCCCAACCTTTCCCCGCAGCTCTGCTTGCCCTAGGCAGTTTGGGTTCAGCTTTGGGGGAAGGAATCGCACATCGGGAGGGTTCCAATGCAGGGCTGGCGCCATCCTACCTTCTCTTCTCTCCCTGACCTGCGAAGAGGTGGGTCCTTTGAAGCTGCGACTTCTTTAAAGCGCCTGCCTCCCAGAGCAAGTATGCTGGCCCACACACACACACCTGGCCGGAGATGCTCACCTCCTGTCACTCCTTGGAGGGCGCACACCTACTCCAGTAAGCCCTTGCCCACTGCTGCCCACCCTGAGCCTGCCCCCCACCAGCCCCCACGATGCACGGGCCTTTACATATAGGCGCCCCCCCAAAAACGACTTTGGGATTATTATGGGACTCATTTATTCAGCAAGCTTTAAAATGTCCTCTGTTGCCGCCAACCTGTACTGGACATCAATGGCCTTTTTCTCGTACCCACATTCGATCAGCAAGTCCTTTCTGCTTCCAGAGTATGTCCTTGATCCCCAGTACCAAAAATTAAATTAAAGGCGGCTCGTGTTATCGCCGCCTTTTGCCGGGACTACTGCTGTAGCCTCCTGATTGGCCGTACTGCTTTTACTCTAGTTCCCTTAAAGTCTGTTCCTCACACCGAGGTCAGTGTTTAAGTAAATCAGATCATGTTCGTGCATAGAATTTTACTCCAGTGGTTCCTGTCAGATTTAGACTCCAAACTCTTTACTGTATCTAGAAGACTTCTATGCCCAAGCCCTACTTTACCATATCTGAAGACACATATGCCCAAGGCTTACTTTTCCAACCCGATCACTTTTCTCTCCCTGCCAACTTACCCTGTTCTTGGAGCACACCTGGCTAGTGCCTCCTCCTGTCTGGAAGCTTTTGCACTTGCTTCTCCTTAAGTAGGCTGCTTGCACTACCTTAGAGAGGCCTTATCTGGCCACTCTATCTAAAATAGCCCCACTCTCAGCCAGTCTGGTGGTACAGGCCTGTAATTCCAGTACTTGGGAAGCTGAGACAGGAGGATCACAGGTTTGAGGCCATCCTCAGCAACTTAGCAAGGCCCTCAACAGCTTAGTGAGATCCTGTTTCAAAACTGGGGGTGTAGATCAGAGGTAGAACGCCCCCGGGTCCAATCCCCCGTACCAAAAATTAAATGAATAAATAAATAAATAATCCCCACTTCCAACTAACATACTTACCCTACTTGAAATGATTGAAATTATGTTGCATATTCGTTTACTTATTTATGGCCTGCATCCCCAGTGCAGAATGTAAACTCCATGAGGACAGAGGCTAACGTTCACTAAGCACCTGAAGAAGGCCTGCTCATTTTATGAAGGTCTTCAGTAATTGTCCAGTGAATGAATGCATGAATAATAAACAGGACACTCTCCTACCCTCAAGGAGCTCAGTGGGCAGTGGAAGAAGAGGAAATGTCAGGCTTGTTGTCTGTTAAATCATCCCTTCTAATCTGAGGTGGAGAGTACTAGGCAGGCAAGTTTCCCTTAATGAGAAGTGCATGGACATGAAAGGGTGGCACTTGTATGAGAGTGCTGGTCCAGGAAGTGTGTGTTCTGGAAAATTCTGTGAGAGGGCTACCAGGTTTGAACTCTAACTTCAAAATCCAATCAGTGCTTACCCTTACTCCTGGGGGCCCAGCGTCCTAAATGTTATAAAATCTGGTAGATCATCTTGCTGACATATACCTCTGGTTCCCCTTCAGGGTCCACTGAAGCCCAGGAACCACCATGGATATCCAGCTCAGGATCCTTTCAACCATTACTTGCCCTGGGAAACCTGGGTTTAATCCAGGACCCCCCTGAGAATTCCAGTTTATACCACAAAATTATTGCACCAATTGTACTTGCAGGAGTTACCGTAAACATAGACAGTGATTGTGCGCATACCGATTTAATTTTCCTGTTATTCCATCTGCAGTTCCTGAAAGGGCCTGCTGTGGTTTCAGTACCATTGCTCTGACTAGCACCATTATATTTTTCATCCTGCTGGACTTTCACATTCATAACACATATGGACAGCATCATTTGATTAGACTGATTTTTTTCTTATATCCAGAACCAGTAAATTCTCTCTTCTACATAGTGTAAAGTGAGCCTTAGAGGTAGTTTATAGATGCTGTTGAGAAGTTTGGCGAAAGGTGTGCACTTGTGTGCATTCGGTATAGTTGTGTTGTTTCTGTCACCTTGGGAACTTTTTAAGTTATCTTTGGTTATCTTTGTAATACTTGCCCATATTAAAAAAAATTCAAGGATCTAGAGAAGTTAAGGATTCCACTCACAAGATGTATTTTTTTTCATAGTGCGTCACATGTGATTGTCTCGTTAGTAGAAGATTATCCAGACTATCTGATCATAAATCTAGACAAGGTGAGCTTTATTAAAATGAGCTTCATGCACTGAAATTACATTGCAATGTAACTGCGTTTTTTTAAAAGTACTAGAATTCTGTTGGTTTTTTATTTAGTCATATTAGCCATTTACAGGTCTATATAGTCAGATGTTCATGCTATATTTCATATTATGTAAAATTTTTTGAAATTTTCATTTATTATGCTAGTCTATAAACCTAAGGTTTTAAGTGCAGTATTTTTAGCAGAAGATAACCTTCACTCTTTGTAAATTCAGTATTTAATATAACTTATTTGGTTTTGAAAATACTGCAGTGATAATTGGAGTCTTCCTGAAGACTCTGAAAGCCATCATTGGGTTGGTAATCACTGGTGTTATTATGTTTTGGTGGTACTGGGGATTGAACTCAGGGGCATTCTACCTCCAGCCTACACCCCTGGTCCTGTTTTATTATTTTCATTCATTCATTCATTCATTCATTCATTCAGTTTATTTTTGGTACTGGGGATTGAACCCAGAGCCATTCTGCCTCCAAATTCCTCCAACCTACACCCCTAGCCCTGTTTTATTTTTTTATTTTATTATTTATTTATTTACTTATTTATTTCTGGGGATTGAACCCAGAGTCATTCTACCTCCAAGTTATACCCC
>PVJS01017092.1:0-36618 GCA_004027185.1 Glis glis | reverse complement strand
CTATTTTTTATACTTTATTTTGAAACTGGGTCTCACGAAGTTGCAGATGGCCTCACTAAGTAGAGAGAGAGACAGACAGGGGGAGAGAGAGAGAGAGAGAGAGAGAGAGAGAGAGCTGAGGCTGGTCGCGAACGCGGATCCTCCGGTCTCTGCCTCCCAAAGTACTGGGATTACAAGCGTGCGCCACCATGCCCGGCAGCCCCAACATTTATGAATATTATCTAAAAACCTATGATTATGAGGGTCCTTTGGGTTAAAGAAGGACTTGTGTTTAAGGGGCTAAAAATTCATGAGGATTTACTATTTCAGCAGATTATTAATTTAATTAATACTAAAGGGAGATCCTGCCATGTGCAGCCTGCAAAAGAGAGGAATTGAGGCGAGGCGTGGTGGTGCACACCTGTAATCCCAGTACTTTGGAGGCTGGATAGGAGGATCACAGACAGGTTAGAGGATAGCCGCCGCAACTTATTGAGACCCTGTTTCAAAATAAAAATAAAATAGGGCTGGGGGTGTAGCTCAGAGGTATAATGCCCCTGGGTTCATTCCCCAGTACGATAGAGAGAGAGAGAAAGAGACAGACAGAGAGACAGATAGAGAGACAGAGAGAGAGAGAGAGAGAGAGAGACAGAGACAGAGACAGAGACAGAGACAGAGAGAGGGGATGTGTCCAGGGGCTGTTATCAAATCAAGGGGGATGGGAGCCAGTGAACAGGTGCTCTGGCTGCGGTCCCTCCGTGGACAATTCTAGGAGGTGTTTGCACCCTTTTTAGGAGGTACAGAGGCATGATCTCGTTGATGCTGTCTCATACTGGCTTTTCATTCCTGCCTAATTCCCCTTCTTCGCTCCTTCACTCCTGTCTCCTGGAATTACTTCAAACAAGCTATAACCAAGTCCTCATCTCAGGTCCTGCTTCAGGAAGAGTCTAGACTGAGACATGAGTACCAGAATTAGCCCTTGGAAGCAAACCCTACAAATGGGCGTCTGGAGTTCCCTTGATCGCTGCTGAGCTGGCTGGTGGTGAGGGAGGCGGTGTTAACCCTGGTGCGCTGTGGTGTCACAATCGCTCTGGCTCTCGGCGTGGTGGGCTGGGTTCAGGTAGACGTGAAAGGAGGCATTGAGTTGTTCAGAAGCTCAGCACTTGAGTAGTCTGGAGCATGGTAATTATAAAGATGATAGAGTTGGCTGCATTCCTGCCTTGGTGCCTTTGAAGGAAAAGAACAGATGCAGGTCAGCCAACTATTAACTCAAGGGAGGCTATAAAAGCCAGAAGGCTTCCCTGGAAGCGTATAAACTGGGTCTTGTCTCCTGCAGCTGTAGGACAGCCTGTGTTAAAAATTAGCCCCAAGATGTAATAATCAGGTGGCAGGGCTGCGAAGAACGTGAAGCCTTCCCTAGTATCCTATGCTAAAGTCAAGGCTTCGGGATGCAGAAATTTGCATGGACGTGTCTGAGAACCCCAGACCTCTCCCTATATTCTTCTAAATGCTTCTGGCTGGCAGAAGCAACAATTCTTGTTAAGGGAGAGCAGCCTGCCCTTGTCTGGACATCTGGAAAGACCTCATGGGTGGCTGTGTCAAAAGATGATGCTTGAGCAGGGTGTGGTGGCACACACTTGTAATCCCAGTACTTGGGAGGCTGAGACCGGAGGATTCAGGTTCGCAGCCAGCTTCAGCAACTTGGTGAGGCCCTCCGCAACTTAGTGAGACCCTGTTTCAGAATAAAGAATAAAAAAATAGGGCTGGGGGTGTAGCTCGGAGGTAGAATGCCCCTGGATTCAATCCCTGGTACCAAAAAAAAAAAAAAAAAAGATGAAGCTTGGTCTTGAGACCTGACATATCTGCCCCAGCCTCCAGTTCACTGTTTCCAGACAATCACCTGGGCCAGCTCTCAGCATAACCCAAGACAGAAGGTTTCATACTTGCCATAGAAGAAATAGGTATTTGCCAAAATAATTTCAGGACTTAGCCAATAGATAGCGCCTGGAACCAGGGGGGACCTCTGGGGGATGGCTTAGAGTATTGGGATGAGGAAAGCAGAGGAGCAAGAAGTAAAGCTAGCTAGAGGAGTGTGAAATGACACTGGTGCTCTTGCCCTTGACTCGGGGTCAAATGTCTTGGCACGGAGCTGGGTTCCATTATGCTAATAGGATGGCTCCTTGAAGCTTAAATATGAGGATAATCTAGCAAATGAGGTGAAGATAACACGACCAGTGTGGAAGTGTACAGAGCGAAGGGTCAGTAGGTTCAGAGAGGAGGGCATGATAGAACCAATCTATTGCACGAGACCAAAAAACCCAGCTGAGCATGGTGGCGCACACCTGTAATCCCATGGGAGGCTGAGACAGGAGGATTGCAGGTTTGAGGCCAAACTCAGTGGCTTAGGAAGACTCTCAGCAACTTAGCAAGACACTGTTTCTTTTTGTTTTTTTTTTTGTTTTTTTTTTTTTGGCGGTACCGGGGATTGAACCCAGGGGTGTTCTACCTCCGCGCTACACCCCTGGCCCTATTTTTTTTATACTTTATTTTGAAACCGGGTCTCACGAAGTTGCAGAGGGCCTCACTAAGTAGAGAGAGAGAGAGAGAGAGACAGAGAGAGCTGAGGCTGGCCGTGAACCCGGATCCTCCGGTCTCTGCCTCCCAAAGTACTGGGATTACAAGCGTGCGCCACCACGCCCGGCCGCAAGACACTGTTTTAAAATAAAAAATACTGCCAGGCGTGGTGGCAGACTCTTGTAATCCCAGTACTTGGGAGGCTGAGACAGGAGGATCACAGGTTTGAAGCTAGCCTCAGCAACTTAGTGAGGCTCTCAGCAACTTAGCGAGACCCTGTTTCCAAATAAAAAATAAAATAGATCTGGGGTGTATCCCGGAGGTAGAAGGCCCCTGGGTTTCATCCCCAAAACCATAAATAAATAAATAAATAAATAAATAAATAAATAAAAAGGGCTGAGGGTATAGAATACCCCTGGGTCGAACCCCCAGCCCTCCCCCCCCCAAAAAAAGACAAGAACCCACCTGCTGACAAGGTTATTCAAAAAGGCCCAGAAGATACTATGTGGTTTTGTTTTGATACTGGAGGTTGAACTCAGAGCCATTCTACCTCTGAGCTACACCCCCCAGCCCTATTTTATTTTATGTATTTATTTTTTGTGGTACTGGGGGTTGAACACAGGGGCATTCTGCTTCCACAATACACTCCAAACCCCCTTTTAAAAATGTTTTTATTTTAAAACAGGGTCTCACTAGGTTGCTGAGGGCCTCACTAAATTGCTGAGGCTGGCCTTGAACCTATGATCCTCCTATCTCAGCCTCCCAAGTACTGGGATTACAGGTGTGTGCCACCATGCCTGACCTGAAGGTACTGTTTGTCTAAGGGATAAGTGACGTGCTAGTGGGACACCTGAATCCCAGAAAGCTCAGCGGTGGTGGTCCACTACTGTGCCAATGAAGAGAAGGAGTACCTGACCGTAGGACATCAAGCCACGGTGAGAATGGGATTGTTCACCATGGACTTATCATGATGTCTTAGCACAACCACTGAAGCATAAGGAGCGGCCACAGCCATGGGATGACAAAAAAAGGTTCACAGAAACAGGCCCAAGCCAGGCATGGTGGCACACGCCTCTAATCCCAGTACTTGGCAGACTGAGACGGGCGAATCACAGGTTCGAGGCCAGCCTCAGCAACTTAGTGAGACCCTGTATCAAAATAAAAAGGGCTGAGGCTGTAGCTTGGAGGTAGAACACCCATGGGTTAAATCTCCAGTACCAAAAACAATAAAAAAAGAAAGAAATAAGAAAAGAAAAAAAAACAGCAGCAGGCCCAAGCAGGTGCAGAACTCTGTCACCCTTGTGGCACTAGTGGCTCTTCCTCAATTCATGCACGTGGCCTCATGGCAGCTTCTGAATGAGCTGATGGAGGAGGAGGAAAACTCCCGCCTCTCACTCCCAGGGCATACTGGAGGAAGAAGGAAATGGACAGTGGTCTGTTCTCTGGAGTCACATTCAATACTGACCCTCGACAGAGTGAGGGGAAGTCCTCTCCGTGCTCAGAGCTGCAACCGGTGTCCTTGGTTGTTGACTTTATATGAGAAAAGTAGCCAGAGATACAGATACAAATGGGCTTCAGGGCAGGGGAGGAGGGCTTGGTTATTTGGCCAGGGGAGGGAAACTGGCAATATTGGAAGACTGGAGACGTGTGGGCCGCTGTCGTCTGAATGTTGGTTTCCCCCCTAAATCCATACATTGAACCCTCACCCTCAAGATAATATTAGAAAGTGGGGTCTCTGGCCGGAGGATCCAGGTTTGTGGCCAGCCTCAGCTCGTTCTCTCTCTCTCTCCTTAGTGAGGCCCTCCGCAAGTTCGTGAGACCCGGTTTCAAAATAAAGTATAAAAAATAGGGCCGGGGGTGTAGCGCGGAGGTAGAACGCCCCTGGGTTCAATCCCCGGTACTGCAAAAAAAAAAAAAAAGAAAGTGGGGTCTCTGAGAGGCAATTAGGTCCTGATGCTCTGCCTTATAAAAGAGACCTCAGAGAACTAGCTGGCCCCTTCCACCATGTGGGGCGACCTCTCTGAACCAGAAAGCAGGTCCTCACCAGATACCAAAATCTGCTGGCACGTTAATCTTGGACTTGCCAGCCTCTAGGAAACCTAGAAACCTAGGAAACCTTGCCAGCCTGTAGGAAATACGTTTCTGTTATTTATAAGACAATCAATTTATGGTAATTTGTGTGGCCTGGATAAACAGGATAGACCTGCAGAAGTGGGCACACGGTGTGAGAAAATATGTGCTACCAAGGAGATAGTCAAGAGCCAGGTGCACAGGCGGTCTTTCCCACCGAGTGCCAGCCAGCGACGCTCGCTGGCCACCCAAGACCTCACCAGCTGGCTCATGGGCAGAGCAGTTATGGTGGTAGGGATGGAGGCTCTGCATTTGTCCAACAGACAGGGCTGCCTCTTGCCAAGGCTGATCTATTTTTTTTTTTTTTTTGCGGTACCGGGGATTGGACCCAGGGGCGTTCTACCTCCGCGCTACACCCCTGGTCCTATTTTTTATACTTTATTTTGAAACCGGGTCTCACGAAGTTGCGGAGGGCCTCACTAAGGAGAGAGAGAGAGAGAGAGAGAGAGAGAGAGACAGACAGACAGACAGACAGACAGACAGAGAGACAGAGAGAGACAGAGAGAGAGAGAGAGAGAGCTGAGGCTGGCCACGAACCCGGATCCTCTGGTCTCCACCTCCCAAAGTACTGGGATTACAAGCGTGTGCCACCACGCCCGGCTCTAAGGCTGATCTATTGTATACTGCCAGAGCGGAATACCCAACAGGTTAGAACCAGGGACTGACGCTGAGCCCCCAGGGGGGCTCACTCTCTGGCGGACATGAGCTGGTGGCTTGGGGACAGGTTGATTACATCGGGCTTCTTCCCCACAGGTGGCAATTCAGACCATATCTAGAGATTATTCTGTTCGAGTGAGAAGATAAAATAGTTTCTAGATTAAAAACAAAAGGGATCCATAAACTTTTTTTGAGGTATTTTTGGTTTAAGCATAATTTACTGGTAAGACATTTCATTTTATTGGCTTCCCTTAGTAGGTATGAGGCATGACAGTGACCCATTATCCTTCTCCATGGGAGAGTGTTTGAAAAGCCTAAAAAAACCCAGGCACAGGGGTGCACACCTGTGATCCCAGTGCTTGGGAGGCTGAGACAGGAAGATTGTAGGTTTGAGGCCAGTGTGTGGTAAGTTAGTGTTTCAAAATAAAAAATAAAAAGTGCCGGGGGTAGCTCCACAGTAGAACATCCCTGGGTTTAACCCCCCATACCACAAAAAAAAAGCATAAAAAGGGGTTGAATGGATTCTCCATAAATAAAAAGTCCCACTTCCAACTTTTTCCTCAGATTCTTCTGCACATCTTCCCTCCAAATTTTAGCACCCCTCTCTTATTATAAACACATGATGTAGTGTTTGCCTAGTTTTAACAAAAAGAATTCTGAGACTTTGAAACATCTCTGTAGTAACACTAATTAAAGCCACCAATATCTAAGGACTTACTGCCTGCTAGTCTCTGGGCTGGTGTTTTTTTATGAGGTATTTAACTGAATTTTCAGAACAGTGCAGCCCAAATATTATAATCACAACAATATTGGAGAAGTTACATCGCTTGTTCAAACTTCTCAGTCGTGTAGTTAGGATAGAATCCAGTTGTCATCCTCAACAGTGCATATATAATGCCCAGTTGTCGGGATGGGTGTGGAGCTCAGTATTGGAGCACTTTGATAGCAGGTATGAGGCCCTGGTTTGCATCCCCAGTACCACAATAAATAAATAAATAAACAAATAAATAAACATCCAAATGTTTTTTGAACTTCTGAGCTGCAGAATCCACGGTGCTGAGTGAATTTGCGAGGTCCCAAGACCCATCTTCCTTCTTTCTTTTTTCACCCTCAATTTAACACTTTTCTCCCTCTCTGTCAGACTTCAGACCTCGACAGACACTATTCTAGGTTTTGGTTCATTACTTGCCACAAATGCTATTTGTCATAAATTTTTATAACTCCAGGCTGTTGCTTCTGCATAACTTGGTGTGGGACCGCGGACCCTAAAGAGATAATAATTAGAGCCTGCTGGCTTGACGGGTCCGGGCAAGTTGCCAGGGCAACCATTCCTGTTGGACCATTGGGTGCAGTTATCACTGTTGGCCACCAGATGGCAGAAGCACTCAGCGCAGCACAGCGAGGAGGCAAAGGATGCCCTGAAAGCCCTGCTCCAGGTGAGGCTCCTGGGATTGGCCAAGATTCAGCCCCGGCAGGTTTGTTAACAGGTGTTCTCAGCGGGAGGGCCATTGTTCAGGAAAACTCACGATTAGTAAATGGTAGAACTAAACTGGATGTGGAGACACACCTGTAATCCCAGCACCTGGGAAGCTGAGAAGAGGATCTCAGATTCCAGGACAGCCTCAGCAACTTAGGGAGACCCTGTTTCAAAATAAAAATAAACAAGAAAAGGGCTGCGGTTGTAGCACAGAGGTAGAGTGCCCCTGGGTTTAATCTCCTGTTTTTTCTTTTTGTTGTTGTTTGTTTGCTTTTGCTTTGTTTTCCAAAGCCTATGATCCTATCATGGTACAGACCTAATTCAACCCGACTTTAGGATTGAAGCGTAGCCTCTTTGCATATGCTGAATCTCAATGTATGTTCCTGTTTTTTTTTTTTCAATAACCTGGACTTTTCTTTGACCCTTTACATATTTCTTTCTTATTTTCTGCCTACTTAATTCAATGTACAGCCCTCTATGTCCTTGGTTTTCATATCCATGGACTGAAAATATTTTTTAAAATTGTCTGTACTGTGTGCATGTATGTTAACACCAAACTGATACTCATTGTGATGTGAGACTACAATGCGCCAATAGAAACATATTAAAAAAACTCAAGTAATGTTCCTATCAAAAGCAGACACCATAAATGAAAGTATTGAGCTTTAAATAGATATTAAAACCTTATGGCTCCTGTTAAAAAAATAAAATTGTCTGTACTGAAGATATACAGACCTTTTCCTTTCCATTATTCCCTGAACAACACAGTATCACAACTACCTACATAGCATTTACATTGTATTAGATATTATAAGTAATGTAGAGATGATTTAAAGTTTAAGGAAGGATGTGTATAGTTATATGCAAATCCTATGTCACTTTATAAAAGGGACCTGAACATCCTTGAATTTTGGTATCCACCAAAACAGTCCTGGATCCAATCCCCCATAGATACTGAGAGATGACCGTGTGTCCTTGTAAAAATTCTGCCCTGCCGGGCGTGGTGGCACACACTTGTAATCCCAGTACTTGGGAGGCTGAGACAGGAGGATTGCAGGTTCAAAGCCAGTCTCAGCTACGTAGTGAGGCCCTCTGCAACTTAGTGAGATGCTGTTTCAAAATAAAGAATAAAAAAAATAGGGCTGGGGGTGGAGCTCCGAGGTAGAATGCCCCTGAGTTCCATCCCCAGTACCGCGAAAATAAAAGAAAAATTCTGTCCTGGGGCCCAGCAAAACTTAGAGTTAGGAGAGAATTGAAGGATTGTTCTGGTCTCTGTACAGGGGATGTCCACTAAATAGTCTGTAAAAGATGTTGAGAGCGCCTTCCCATAGAATCTGCCACAGAAACTACGGTGGCTTGTAGGAAAAGACAGAAGTAAGGCTGAAGAATGGACTACAGCTTGTTGAATTTTAGTACCTGTCAAAGTGACACAAAGCATTTGGGTATATGAGTTTGGAGTTCAACAGGGACATCTTGACTGGAGATGGATTCAGGTTTCTAATATGGAGGTGCAAAAATGAGGTTAGTATAAAGAATGGAGGGCGAGAGGACACCAGGGCAGAATTTTCTGACTGCTTTTTCGGGGCTCTGCCTGCTCCATTGACTCAGCATGGCTCTTGATCTCTCAGTCTGAACACCACACAGACTGAGCTTCTCTTGTGCCTCAGAGGCCCGGGCATGTGTGAGCACTGTACTTAGAATCTTAGTCTGAGCTGGGCCCGATGGTACAATCCTGTATTCCCAGTACTTGGGAGGCTGAGACAGGAGGATCACAAGTTTGAGGCCAGCCTTAGCAACTTAGCTAGACCCTCTTTCAAAGTAAAAAATAAAATAGGGCTGGGGGGGGTGAAGCTCAGTGGTACAATGACCCTGGGATCGATTCCCAGTACCACATACACACATGCACAAAAAAAAAAAAAGAAGAGTCATTATCATCTGTATTAGTCTGGATCCCCAGAGAAATAGACCAATAGAATGTCTAAGGTTACATCCTGATAAACTTATCATGAGTTGAAAATATCCTAAATCAAAATGCATTTAATGTACCTAACCTACCAAACATAGTTTTGCCTTCCTACCTTAAATGTGTTCAGAAGACTTATATTAGCCTACAATTAAGTAAAATCATCCATCACAAAGACTATTTTATAAAAGTGTTGAGCTGGGCACGGTGGTGCACGCTTGTAATCCCAGTACTTGGGAGGCTGAGACAGGAGGATAGCAGGTTTGCGGCCAGTCTTGGCAATTCAGTGAGGCCCTCCACAACTGTAATCCCAGTATTTGGGAGGCTGAGACAAGAGGATTGCAGGTTTGAGGCCAGCCTCAGCAACTTAGTGAGACCCTGTTTCAAAATAAAAAATTTTAAAAAAGGGCTAGAGGTGTAGCTTGGATGTAGAATACCCCTGGGTTTGATCCCCAGTACCAATATAAAAAATAAATAAATAAAGTTAAAAATATGGCTTTATAGAAACATGTGAAATAACGTTTGGCCAGATATCTGGATGCTCTAACCTAGCTTGATCATCACAGAATCTTTTGTATTCAACCTGCCAAGTCTTCAGGCTTTCAGATTTTGGGTTAGACACCTCTTCTGTTGAGAGCCTCTCGTGACCGACATTGGGTAGGTACAGTTCCTTCAAGCCCTGTACACCACCCTGTACCTATTCAGAGCACAGACTCATTTCATCACAGATGCCAATGATTACAGTCTCATTCCTCATGCCAGACGCTGCATGAACACCTAAATTATTCACCGTTGTATCCTCATCACCTCCACAGTATCTGACACATTAAGAAGTGTTCACTAAATACGTACTGAATTAGTGAGTCCTGTGTGCTTCCGTTTCCTTCCATCGTTGCCCACCTGTTCCTTCTCTCTCTTCCATCTCCATAATCAGAGCTGTAACTAGACCTGACTAATATGCTTCTGCCCCAGTGTTCTGAAATTTACAGTGTGCTAGGCTTCCCGATTATTATGCAATTAACTCAATAACATGCTCTTATGGTTTGGATAGCGTTTGTCCCCCAAAGATCATGTGCTAAAGCCTCAGTCCGTAGTGTAATGGTATTGAGAGGTGGTAGAATTGCTAAGAGGTGGGGCTTGGTGGGAAGCAATTAGGTCATGGGGGCATGACCCCCAGAAGGGATCAAAGACCATCTTGTAGGGGTGGGTTAGTTCTTGGAAGACTGGATTAATTGCTCCAAGAGCCGGTAGTTATAAAGCAAGGAGACCCCATGTGTTTGGCTCTTGCAGGTGTCCCCACCATGTGATGTCATCGCCATGTCATGATGCAGCATAAAACCCTCACCAGATGTGGCCACCTGATCTTGGTGGTAACCAGCCTCCAAAATTGTGAGCTAAATAAACCTTTTCCTTTATAAATTACCCGGCATTGGGTATTTTGTTATAGCAACACAAACTGAACTAAAATACACATACATGGAGTATCACTAATTTTAACACCCAGTTAGCAAGAATTAGTTAAAATAGGAAGCTTCCAGATGGAGGGTATTATCAATAGCATGCATATATGAGCCAAGACATGAATTACAAAGTTGATTTGAGGGCATGTTTTATATTTGATCTGGCGTCGCGATTGCTAGTTCCAGCTCTGCCTGGATGTTCCATTGTGCATAATAATTTCTGATGGCAGAAATTCACTTTGTTTAGAATTTATGGGACTGAGAAAGTAAAAAATATACTCACACCAGGAAATTATGGGGAAGATAGAATGTGGGCCTACCTTTCTGTATTTCCCTGCTCATTGGAACATTAGGATTTGAGGTTCAGCCACAGAAGTTTATAGCAATATGTATGGGTGGTGATCTGCAAAGACCAATAATACATGCAAGGTAAGAAGTGTGAGCTGGGCATGGTGGTGCACACCTGTAATCCCAGTACGTGGGAGGCTTAGACAGGAGGATCGTAGGTTTGAGGACAGCCTCAGCAACTTAGTGAGACCCCGTTTCAAAATTAAAATAGGGCTGAGGGGATGTAACTCAGAGGTAGAATGCCCCTGGGTTCAATCCCCAGTACCACGAAAAAAAAAAGTGTGTGCTCATCAGCAGGTGCGGCCACCTCCAGTGCCTTCCCTTACAGGATGTTTAGCCTCATGGGTCAGCCACTGGCAGAGAGTGTGGACTCCTCTGAGCAGACAGTCTGTGCTGAGACAGCCCCACATCTCCTCCAAGGTGGGAATGCTTCACTATGTAGCTAACATCATGTATCAGCAGGCAGTTTGAGTCATAAAGGTATAAGCATATGTTATAGTTCAGATCTGGAATGTCCCCGAAGACTCATGTGCTAAAGGCTCGGTCCCCAATCCAACAATGTTCAGCGGTGGAGCTTTGGGGAAGTGACTGGAGGGCTCTGACCTCAGCAGTCGATTAATCTATTGATGGGTTCATGGAAACTGTAGGAGATGGGCCTAGCTGGAGGAAGTAGGTTGCTGGGGGTTTATCCTGGAAGGGTTTATCTTGTCCCTGGCCCTGTCCTCTCTCTCTCCTCTCTCTCTCTCTCTCTCTCTCTCTCCTCTCTCTCTCTCTCTCTCTCTCTCTCTCTCTCTCTCTCTCTCTGATTTCATCCACCATGTCCTTCTGCCATGATGTTCTGTCTCCCTTCAGGCTCAAAGTAATAGAGCCAGAGGACTATGGACTAAAATCTCTGAAATCGTGAGCCAAAATCTTTCCTCCTCTTATTTTCTCAGCGTGAAAAGCTAAGACAGCATCACAAGTCCTTCACTACAGAAAATTAGGAACTAAAAGATGGCTCCCTGTTGACATAGCTTGCAACATCCAGGTCTCCAGCCCTTTTCCCCATTATTATCTAACTGAATGTTTCTTTCTGTCCAGAGTTCTCAGACTCAGAGTCGCTTGTGAAGCTCAGAAGCTAAAAATAAAACGGACTAAGATACATTTGCATGTAGTATCACCAAGTTTAATACCTAATTAACAAGAATAATTAGTTTAAAAAGGAAGCTACCAGATGGAGGGTAGCACCAATAGCACCCACCCATGAGTTGAGACATGAATTACAAAGCTGATTTGAAGGCATGTTTTACCCTTGCCCTGGCACCGAAATTGCTATTCCCAGCTCTGCCTGGACACTCCATTGCACCCGGTGCTTTCTAATGGCAGAACTATTAACTATGTGTGGGGATGAGGAAGTAGAAAATACACTCCCACCAGGAAGTCATGGGGAGGATAGACTGTGGCCTGCCTCTCTGTCCACAGAAAGGGGTCAATCGTCAGCCACCCCATTTCCTTCAGTTTCTTTCCTTCCAATCTCCAACCATCCCCCTTCCTTCTATTCTTTGCTCTTGTGTTTTTTTTAAAGACCCCTGCGTCTCATGTCTCAGAGACTTGCAGCATATGCCAAGGAGTCAGGCTGGCAGCACCCACAGGCTCTGCTCTTGCCCACCCATGGGGCTCTCTCGGGGTCACGCATCATGTCACCAGAAGTCCCTGCTCTGCCCCCTGTCCTGCATAGGGGCTTCAGACTCTTCAGTGGGGAGAACAGCAGTGGCTCTCTCAGTTTTAAGTGTGTCCTCAGGAACTTCAGAAACCCTTATCGTTGACTGCCAGTAGGCAAAATTTTACACCTCTCCTTGGCTGATAGAGTCAGTCTCTACCCTGTCTCAATCTCCAGATGCCCCGCTTGATCAGCCGCGGAGACTCTCAGGTAAATTAAGAGGCATGAACCACTGAGGTTTCTATTTCTGCTGCAGAAAAATGTAATCAACAAGGAGGCCAACCTGATATCCAGAGGGTCAAGGGTCAGTCTGAGGTTTTGGGCATAGACTGCATCCAGGCTAATCCGGGCTCACTTTGTCTTTAGGCGCGAAGGACTTGAACGCACTCACTCGCTGAGGGAATCCTGAATGGCTAGGGGCTTGAGTGGGAGGTGTGGGCTGAAAAGGTGTGATTGCCTGTCTGTGGTCCATCTGTGTGTTTGGAGGGACATTGTGGCTGAGAAATCATGGGGAGGGAAAGAAGACAATATGGCCGAGGTGCCTGTCTTCCTATCACATCCTGCACAATCCAGGCGTTGGGTGTACCTGCCTTGGGGCTGGAAAAGGCCACATTATTCATCGCATGACCAAGTGCATCCGTTTCCCACGGCTGCTGTAGCGGGTCACCACACGAAAAGGAGGCAGATTTATTTTCTTACGGTTCTGGAGGTCTGAGGTCTGACATGTGCCTGCAGGACTGCGTTCTTCTGGAGGCTTTAAGGGAGAAACCATCTCCTTACCTTTTCTAACTTCTAGAGCCCCCCCGGCTCCCGCCTTCAGGTTCCTTGGTTTACGACCCCCTTCCTCCATCTTCACAAGCCGTAAAGCATCTTCACATCCGTGACCTCTGCCTCCATTACCACATCTTCTCTCACTCCCCTTCCTGCCTCCCTCTTATCAAAATCACTGTGATTACATTGGGCCTACCTGGGTACCTGGTAATCTAATTTTACAATCTCCACATATGCATTGTTGTGTGTGTGTGTGTGTGGTACTGGGGATTGAACCCAGGGGCCTTCTACCTCTGAGCTACACCCCCTGCCCTTTTTATTTTTAATTATGATTATTTGTGGTACTGTGGATTGAACCCAGAGGTATTCTGTCTCTGAGCTCCACCCCCAGCCCTTTTTATTTTGTTACTATGTGTGCATGTTACTACAATTGAACCCAAAGGCAGTGTGCCTCTGAGCTACCCCCCCATCCCTTTTCATTTTTTATTTTGAAACAAGGTATCATTAAGTTGCAGAGGCTGGACTTGAACCTGCTATCCTCTAGTCTCAACCTCCCACGTACTGGGTTTGCAGGCTTGCATCAACACACTTGGCTACAATCTTTAAGCACATCTACAAAAGACCTTTTTGTCAAGAAAGGAAATATATATTAAGAGGTTCCAGGGATTAGAATAGGGAATTCTCAGGACGCCATAATTCATCCTACACACCACGACTGTGAAAGTTGTTTTTGTTCCGCCAGTGACTTCTGGGTCAGTTTGGCATGCAGGTCAGCTGCTTCCGGGACACTCACTTCTCTCCTGATTTGCATTTCTCCTCCCAGTTTCCAAGATTATATGGAGCTGGGTGACCATTGAACCAGGTAATGGTAAGCCAGGGCCTACCCCAGTGGCTGTGTTGAGCAGCTAGTCTTATTTTTAAACAACAAAAAGGTATTAATGGCAAGTCATAAGACATCAGAATTGAATCTAAGAGTGTGAGATCAATCCGCTTTTTTTTTTTTTTTTTTTTTTGGTGCTGGGGATTGAATTCAGGGGCTACCTACCACAGAGCTACATCCCCAGCTTTTTTTTTAAATTTTCAAACAGGGGCTCACTAAGTTGCTGAGGCTGGCCTCGAACCTGTGACCCTCCTGTTTCAGCCTCCAAGTACTAGGATTACAGGCACCCGGCCACCGCACCTGGCCCTCTTCATTTTATACATGAGACTCAGGTGCAGAGAGGCCAACGTGACCTGCCAAAGTCAGCAGCTAGTGACACAGGAGCGGAGCACCTGCTTCCTAGGTCTCTTCTCGTGATATCCCCTGACTGGGAATTAGGCTCTGACGCTAATCCCTGACTTTGTGTTTGTGTCATTTCCCTCCAGTATATTGGGTTATTAATGTTACATTAAAAAAAAAAAAGTTAAACCAGGCATGGTGGCGCACGCTTGTAACCCCAGTACTTGGGAGGCTGAGATCGGAGGATCCGGATTCGCGGCCAGCCTCAGCTACTTAGTGAGGCCCTCCGCAACTTAGTGAGACCCTGTTTCAAAATAAAGAATAAAAAATAGGGCTGGGGGTGTAGCTCGGAGGTAGAACGCCTCTGGGTTCAATCCCCAGTACCGCAAAAAAAAAAAAAAGTTAAATTTCTACAAAGTTTACTGCTCAGAGGTCAGCGCTGTTTACCGATAGGAATGATGAAAAAAGTGACAGGATATGGGCAACTGGATTTCAGTATGCCAGGATGAAGATGTTTTCCTCCTTAGGTTCAGAAATACGACCTAAGAAACCTAGCAGAAATGAGTATGGAGGGAAAAGTCTAGTTTTCCAGGGCTTTAAAAATTTTTAAATGCTTCTTTTTCTTCAAAGTTTATAGGAAAATCATGTGTTGAAGCCCATTGTGTGAGATGTAGTCCTAAATCCTGAGAAAAAGATAGTCAGGCCGGGCATGGTAGTGCATGCCTGTAATCCCAGTACTTGAGAGGCTGAGATAGGAGGATGGCAGGTTAGAGGCCAGCCTTAACAACTTAGCAAGACCCTGTTTCAAAATAAAAAAAAAAATAATTAAAAAAGGCTGAGGGTGTAGTTCAGGGGTAGACTGCTCCTGGGTTCAATCCCCAGTGTTTCCCCCACAAAAAAAAAAAAAAAAAAATCAAACAAGTCTTTTTTATTCACCTTTTGGATTTTTCAAACTCCAACTCCTGAAAATGCAGAGAAATACTTTAATTTGGGGGTGGGTATTGGGAATTGAACTGAGGGCCTAGCACATTACCGCTGAGCTGCATCCCTCAGTCCTTTTTAAATTTTTATTTTGAAACAGGATCTCACTAAGTTGCCCAGGCTGGCCTCGAACTTGTGATCATCCTGCCTCACCCTCCTCATGAGTAGCTGGGATTACAGGCATGCCCCACCATGCCCAACTACTTTAAAAATGCAACCTTCATGTTTCCATACAAGGGCGTTGAAGTGGAATATGTAATACATCAAAAAAAGGTGAAATGTGGTTTAAAGTAGATTCATACCCCTTTCACATTCCTTATGGATGGGAACCTAGTTCTCTGCTTCACCAGGATTGCTTAATCTACCAACTTTAGACAAAGCACTTGGGCATACTTCAGGTATACAAATCCAGAGTGTGAACAAATCCTGACGCAGACAGAAGACATGGTGCCAACCCTCTGCCGGCCTCAGCCCTTCGCCCTTGGGTGCATCATGCCGCGGGCCTGGTTTGCTGACTCACAGCTTATTTTTCCTGTAGTATTTGTTGACTTTCTCCTATACTTAAGTCACCCCAGGGGGCCAAGGCAGTTTGTTTTGGAAACCAAATGCACGCTCTCAGATCACTTGGTATCTTGTGGTACAATTCATTCGTAAATGTATTTGGGGATAGAGAAATATTTAGGGAAACAAACTAGAGCTGAAGGTGCATTGTTCAACTTGGAGAATCACTGACACTTTGGCTTCTTTGTAATCTTGACCTCTCCGGTGTCAGGAAGGGGAAGTTAGCAGAGGGAAGGCAGGAGGGAGAGGGCTGGCGTTAGAGGGATGTTTCTGAGAAGGGCTGGAGGTGGCGGGGGAGGAGTTGGGCACATTGGACGCCAACGTCTATTTCAGACCATAAGCCGGAGGGCCTGGAAAGGTCCGAGGTTTTTGAAGGGGGCTCAGTGATGGTGGCTGCCATCTTGTGAAAACCAGGCCAGGCTTCCAGGCTGACTGATCAGTCAGGCAACTTGGATACAGGCCACTTCCTCAGAAGTTACACAAAGGACGGTAGCAGCAGTGAGTGGAGTGGATATCATGATTCATCACCACTCGCTTGAAGCACTCTGATGTGTCCTCGGTGCAGCCCTTAATCGTATACCATTGCACGCCACCTGCAGGACAGAAAAGAGGTCCAGGTAGGGGAATCTTTGAGGAGGTCCAAACTCTCTGGCCTCAGATGCTTCAGAAAACTAACAGGTTAAACAAAGATAAAGCAAAAAAAAAAAAAAAAAAAAAACCCTGGGTTTATCAAGATACAAATCTATAGAGTTTCTACCACCAAGAATGGCTTGTTTCAGCATCTTGCCTTTCAGAACTCCCACTTAAACTATTTTAGTTGGGTACATTGCAATACGCAGGCTTTGAAATTGTAAAACAAAATAGCTTTCCAACTCGGATGATAAAAGCCATGTGATTGCCATTGACTGCATAGAAATCTCTGAAGTGTTAGTCGTTGGGAAGCTTGCTGACAATCATCCCCCAGTTTTACCCAGGTCGTGAGCTATTCACAGGGCTGAATGCACAGAACGAGCACGTACAAATGTAAGTGCTTCTCAGAAATGGAGGCTTATTCATGGCCCCGCTGGGTTTTGTTTCCCCCTGGTTAAAGTAATGCAGACACACTGTGAAAAATGTAAAGAGGACACAAACGTGCAAGGTAAATGGCAGTAACTTCCTGGAATCCTACCATCCCAAGCCAGTTGTATGGGGGAGGACCAAGGGTCGGTTCCCCAAAGCAGCGAAATGCATGGCAGCTGCAAACAAGAAAACAGTGGTTTCTCGACTGGGGATATTTTTACTTCCCCCTCTCCAGAACATTAGATAATGCCAGAGACATTTTTGTTGTCACTACTGGATGGATAGCAGGGTAGGATGTGGATGTACTCTTGGCATCTGGAGGTAGGGGCCAGAGATGCCACCTATACATCTTACAATACAACAGATGGAAAGTCAGCTTTCCTTCACTGTGACAAAATACCAGAGATGATCTGCTTTTAAGGAGAAAGAATTACTTTGGCTCACAGTTGCAGAGATATCAGTTCACCGTAGGTTGTACTACCATGGTGAGGTAGCACAGTTACAGTGGGAAAACATGGAGGAAGTCACTCACCTCATGGCAGACAGGAAGCAAAAAGAAAGAAGAAAAATCCAGAGTCCCAATATCCCCCTCAAGGGCACGCTCCCAATGACCTAACTTCCTCTCACCTGGATCCACCTCCTGAAGATTCCACCACCTCCCATAGTGCCACTGGCTGGGGACCAAGCCTCCAACACATGGGCCTTTGGGGGACATTCAAGATCCAAATTATAGTCAACTGTGGTCCATAACTAATAATTAACCTGTGCCAAATATCCATAACGCTAAAGTTGAGGAACCATGCTGAATAAAACTATCAAAAATAAAAATTCATTCTGTTTTGCATCGCTGTGGAATGGCAAAATTTTCAAGCTACAAAACTTCTCACAACATTGTGGTCATTCCAGGCATTTGATCCACTGTGAACTATTGTTAATATTTTACTGTGTAAACTTCCAGGCTCTTTCTTATGCATGGAACCTTTTCTTATTTATTTTTTTGTGGTACTGGGGGTTGAATCCAGAGGCATTCTACCTCCGAGCTACACCCCCAGCCCTCTTTTTAATTTTATTTTGAAACAGGGTCTCCCTAGGTTGATGAAAGTCTCACTACTTGCTGAGGCTGTCCTCGAACCTGTGATCCTCCTGTCTCAACCTCCCAAGTACTGGGATTACAAGCATGCGCCACCACACCTGGCCAACCTTTTCTTATTTTGGTGTCAGTTTACTCTCTGTCCACATTCAGGATGAGAAGAGCAATATCTGAGGGCCAAAGCCCCTGGCTCCAAGGAGCTTTAGCACCTTTCCCTGTCAATAATGACCAGCAGAGGTAAGAATTAAAGGGAAACTAAAGGGGAGGGAGGCTACTGAGGTTGAACAGAGCCCAGTAGTCCTCTTAATACCAAAGCCCTTTGAGATGTGGCCCATGATTCTCTTGCTTTTTCCCAACTAAATTTGCCTCCTTTAGTTTTTGTTCTCCCCTTCCAATTCCATGGAGAAATTCAGAGTTTTGCTTTGTTGATTTGTATTTATATGTAGTATACTGTGTGTACTGTTTTGCAAGTGACTTTTTCCCCCACTGCGCAATGTTTTAGGTATGTTTCCCTGTTAATGGATGGATCTAGTTCATTCTCAGCGCTGCATAGCATCCCATGGTTTGAGGATACCGTGGCTCAATAGCCTCCTGTCGATGGGCAGTTAGGCCATTTCCATCGCTTTCCTATTAAGCATCATGCTGTAATGATGACCGCGGTATTTGCCCTTTAGTGTTACATGGAGATGTCTCCCTACAGTAGATGCTAAGAAAAAATGATTGCTTTGAAGAAGGCCATGCCCATTTAACATTTTAATGAGATGTACAAATTCTCTAGAAAAAAAGGTTGAACCAATCTAAACTGTCATGGGAAATTATGAGAGTTCCCATTTTACCACACTATCATTAACCCTTGATATAATAAAACTTTCATTTTTTTACCATTCTGATCGGCTAAAAATATTTTTTTTTTTTGCGGTACTGGGGATTGAACCCAGGGGCATTCTACCTCCGAGCTACACCCCAGCCCTGTTTTTTATTCTTTATTTTGAAACAGGGTCTCGCTAAGTTGCGAAGGGCCTCACTAAGTAGCTGAGGCTGGCCACGAACCCGGATCCTCCGGTCTCAGCCTCTCAAGTACTGTGATTACAAGTGTGTGCCACCACGCCCAGCTAAAAATCTTATATTATTTCTGCAGTTTGCTTTCTCTCGATTTTTACTTACAAGTTTGGACATCATTTTTGTTTTCAGGTTTATTTATATTTTCTCTTCTATTAATTGCCTTCATAATTCCTTTAACAGGTTGTTTTTATTCCTGATAGTTAATATTTTTTAAAATTGATTTTTAGAAATGATTTACCCTGAATAGATATTAATATATTTTTACTGTCTATGTTCCAGCTATTTCCACCCAGTTCATTCCTTATCTTTTACATTTTGGAGTTATCACTTATTTTATAATATTAAAATATTGACATATTTAAATTTACCTATCATTTCCTTTATGTCCTTCAGTATTTTCTTGTGATGTTTTTATCATGTGGATATTTTATGTTTAACTGTTTTTTATGTGTGTGGTGCTGAGGATTGAACCAAGGAATGTTCTACCTCTGAGCTATACCCCAGCCCTATTTTATTTTTTATTTGGAAACAGGGTCTCACTAGGTTGCTGAGAGTCTCGCTAAATTGCTGAGGCTAGCTTCAAACTTGTGATCCTCCTGTTTCAGCCTCCCAAGTACTGGGATTTCAAGTGTGTACCACCAGGCCCGGCTTCAATATGCATGTTTAAAATATCAAGACTTACCTTTAACATAAACCTGTTTTATGCAATACTGACCAGGCCTTGTTCTGCAGGTTCCAAAATCCAAAACACATCCGTGGAAAGGGATGGAGAGATTGCATGCCTTACAAAGCACACCTCTAATATCTCCAAGTACAGAGATGAAAAAGTAAAGGATGGAGACCAGAGAGAAAGAAAAAAGGGAGAGAGAGAGGGAGAGAGCCAAAATAAAGCAGTGATTTGCAACTTTCAAAAGATTTAAAAAAATCAATCCTAATAACTCATACAAAATATTTTATGTTGAGAATTTAATGAGGGAAATTGTAAAGCATACACTGCATGAATGAAATAAAGCACCTGAACTGACAGTAATCGGAACTGAGGACAGGGGTCTCAACCACTCGGTGGGTTCAAATTTCTTCAGTTTTTCATTGCCTAAATAAATCCAACCAAAGCTATTTCACCAGAGGATTTAATTTCAACCGCATATCCACTGTTAGGACTTCAATGCCTAAGGTAGTGTAGTATACACAGTGGGTTCTTCGTGAATATTTATTACTTGATTCATGTTTACATATTATCTTCAATACTCAAATTCAGTGGCTCAAAAATGTTATTCATTTGGTTATATAGAAGTAGCCCAGAGATTCTTGAACTTGGACAATGTAAGGCTGGAAAGACATTATCTAGAACATTGGTTTCCAGTTCCAAAGTGCATCAGATTTATTTGAGGGGTTAAAATAAAGAGATTCCCAGAGCCCCTAGGGGCCTGAATTAGAATTCATGGGAGGCAGGGCCCAGGAATCTGCATTTCAGATTTGGCTATAGATGTCTGGACCCATGCTGGAGAAACATTGGTCCTACCAGTTCAAGAATCCTTTATAACAACGCCGACAGGAATCCTTAGTGACAGAGAGCGCCGCCACACCATCGAAAATACCTCAGATTATTAAAAGATTCATCTGTAACTGAGCCAAAATTGAACCTAGTATTCACAGTTCCCATCTTTCAATACATAATGATCACTGCTGCAGTACTCCTATTCATTGATAACCCCAAAGAAGAGTGTACTAGATCTTTTGTACAATGTATTTTAGATGTCCCTCTGCCATACTAGGGATTCGAAGAGGTAACTTTAATAGAAAGCAGTCTGGCTGAGCCGGGTGTGGTGGGGCACCCTGTAACCCCAGCACTTGGGAGGCTGAGACAGGAAGATCACAAGTTTAGGGGCCAGGTGCTGAAAACTTAGTGAGATCCTGTTTCAAAATATAAAGGGCTGGGGGTGTAACTCAGTGGTAGAATGCCTATTAGATCAATCCCTGGAAAACACACACACACACACACACACACACACACACACACACACACAGAAAAAAAAAGAAAAAAGAAAATGTCTGGCTGATAAGGCTCATTAACCTCTGTTGACTATTTTTAGGTTCAACCTAATCTAAAAACATTTAGGAAATTTTACATTCGTTCTTCCACTGAACACGACAGACTATCAATCCCTTATCAATGGTCAATCAACAAATATATACATGTTTTTGATACTCGGGACTGAACCCAGGGGTGTTCTACCTCTGAGCATATCCTCAGCCCATTTTATTTTTTATTTTGAAACAGGGTCTTGCTAAGTTGCTGAGCATCTCGCTAAACGGGGCTGAAACTGGCCTAGAACCGGTAATCCTCCTGTCTGAGCTTCCTAAGTACTGGGATTACAGGCATGCACTACCGTGCCAGGCTTTAACAAATATTTTTTAAAGAATGGAACTTATGCTGAGGACTCTACTAAGCAATTTATGTGTTATCCCAATCGTTTTCCAAAATAAACCTTTCCGCCAGGTATTATAGTTACCCACATTTCAAATAAAAGAAAACTGACGTCTTGGTAGCTTGCTTAAGTCACAGACACAGGGGACAAAAAGGTGTGTTGGAATCCAAGTCCTTGTTCTTGGCAATCGCACCGGGCCGGAGCTGCCTACCTTTTCTGATTGCCGGACCTTGCCATCTCCTTGCTGGAGGCCTGGGCTCCTCCTGGATCAGGGTCAGTTGCCCGTGGGATTGCTAGTCCTGCTGTTTCTTCAAGTCCTGGACTATGGTCACTCAGTCTCACAACCTGCCCTATAGACCCAAGCGTTACTCAGACCTCTGGTGCTAGGAGGGCCCCAGGCTCAGCTCAGGGTACCAGGCCACCCTCCACCCTGCCTGAGGCCTCCATACTTTCCCAGCGGTTTTTCCCCTCTCCGACCCTCCCACCCTCTGACTTCACACCCCGCGCGCATCGCCTTCTTCTCCCTAAAACCTCGGCTCTGACCTTCACTGTGACCTTCACTGTGACTGAAGACACCTCCACTTCCAGGCCTTTCTAGGGACCAATTCTTCGGTTGCCTGAATACTTACAAATATGTTCTCAGAGCTTGTTTCCTTTCTCTTAATCTCTTTGTTTGAAAATTTACTGTCGATTTTATTAACATATCGACTACATGCTATATTCCAAATTGACAACTAAGATTAATGCTTTAGGTTAGATGTAAAATGAATATTTTCTTTACACGACTAATTCTGAAGTATACTAATTTATGACTATCAGTGCAAGAACATCCACTAATTATATACATAGGATATATATATATATATATATATTTACTTGTATATGTCATATATAGTTATTATTAGTTATATATAAGTCACATATTTATAGCTATTTAACCATGTATTATAAATCATGATCATGGTTATTTTTTCAAATAACTACCCTCTACTTCATGGGGGTCCTGAGAAACAGATGTTAAGTACCAATAGCAAAATTTCTCTTTATGCTGAATTCTCTTCTTTGGCCCTCACATTTTCCTTTTTGTCCAGTAAAGTGGATTCCATCTCCCGATTACTTTTTCATGATAGCCAAGACACTGCAGGTGTGTTCTCGTGATTTTTTTTAACCTATTCATATGCTCCCCTCCCTTTATGGGAGAGAAGTATGAGGACTTAGGATGGAAGAGAGACCCAAGTTGTATAGTTTGAGGGTCTCCCTGCCGTCTCTGCAACGGGTCGTCAGAACTCTACTCTGCACTATATTTGATAATAAGAGTAGTGGGAAACAGAGACCATAACTTGTGGCCAGTGAGCCACACCTGGTATATTTAACATGAATATAGTTTTCAAAAATTGTATTAGTGCCAGGTATGGTGGCGCATGCCTGTAATTCCAGCACTCAGGAGGCTGAGACAGGAGGATCACAGGTTCAAAACCAGTGTCAGCAACTCAGTGAGGCTTGCATTGACCTAGCCAGACTCTGTTTCAAATTAAAAATAAAATAGGACTGGGGGTGTAACTCAGAGATAGAATGCCCCTGGGTTCAATCCCCAGTACCACACACACACACAAATTGTATTAGTTATAACACTTAGAAATTGGGAACTGGGCATGGTGGCGCATGATTGTAATCCCAGTACTTGAGAGGCTGAAACAGGAGGATCGCAGGTTCAAGGCCAGCCTCAGCAACTTAGTGAGGCTCTCCGCACCTTAGTGAGATCCTGTTTCAAAATAAAATATAAAATAGGGCTGGGGTAGAATACCCCTGGGTTCAATTCCCAGTGCCACACACACACACACACACACACACACACACATTTGGGAGAGTTCCACAAATCTGAGTTTCTGGCTTCTTAAGAACCAGAAGATTCGGCAATGCTGGTTCTGATTTCTCCCCAGCAGCAGACCCCTGTAGCTGGGTACCTGCTGCGTACCCGCCGCACTCCTGTACAGAGCCTTTCCTCTGGTTGTAGCTGGCTGGCTTTCCCCTTCTATGTAGTATGCCAAATGTTTTAGGCATGTGAGCTGTTGACCTCAGTATTTGGTACCCAGCGTCTCCAAGTCTCCACATTCGAGTTCTATCTATTCTGGGATGCCTTGTAGATTCCTCCCCCTGAAGGGTGGTCTCCAGACCAATGGCTTCAGCTGCTCTTGGAAATGCAGGCTCGCAGGCCTCGTTCTAGACCTACCGAACCCCGCTCTTCATTGTAATAAGATCCCCCAGGTGACTCCTGTACACGTTAAATATGTGACATACTGCAGTAGACGCCACCTTCTCTTGCTCCTTCCTCAGCCACCTTCTAACTCTAAGAGGCTATGCTAACTACTGGGTGTCGCCAGAGCAGCCCTGTGCATCACCATCCTCCAGGGAGGGAGGAAGAGTCCCAGGAGGCTGCTTGAGCACACCTGTTTGCAGACATTACCTTTATGAACATCTACCTAGTTCAAGGCACTTTAAGAGTTCTGTAAAATCAATTGAAAACTCCCTGTTAATTCCTGGTGTGGTTCTTTTAAAATGAGGGAAGGTTGGAGGTTTTGGAAAAGAGCCCTTAGAGCAGGAAGCGTGCAGGGGTCTGTGCTTCTGAGGTTGGAGTTAGTTAGTCATAGTGATAAGATCTTCTAGCCTGGTTTGGTAGTACATTCTAGCTTAGCAATAATAGTAATAATAATGCGTAATACACTATCTACCAACTCAGTTTTCTCCTCTATAAAACAGGAAAAACAGCACCTGACTTGTGGGTCTGACATGAGAACTAAATGAATTATTACAAACGAAATGTTTAGGGCAGAATCTGGAATATAGTTACGTGCTCAATAAGTGTTAGCTCCTGTTATTATTAGTTGGCTGCATACACCTTGTTATAAGCACCCGGAGTTTCCCAGGGCAGAGTTTCTTAGAGTCAGAAGGTGGTTAACCCACGAGTAGGTTCAGAAGCAGCAAGAGGAGGAGCAGGAGTTTTCAGAATACCTTACTTAAACCGACACTCTACTTAGCATATTATAGTTCTGCAATTTCTCAAGTAATTGTCCTTTCTCTTTCTCTCTCTCTCTCTTTTTTTTTTTGGTACTGGGGATTGAACCCATGGGCAGTCTACCTCCGAGTTACATCCCCAGCCCTATTTTTTTTTATTTTGAAATAGGGTCTTGCTAGGTTGATGGGAGTCTCACTACTTGCTGAGGCTGTCCTTGAACCTACAGTCCTCCTGTCTTAACCTCCCAAGTACTGGAATTACAGGTGTGCGCCACCATGCCCGGCTTGTAATTGTCCTTTCTTTTGACTTGTGCTTTCTTAACAACTTACCATCTAAGAGGAAGAATAAGATAAAAGCACCAGTAAAGACAATCCTTCTCATTCTTAGATTTGCAGTCAAAAGGAAGATGGAAGGAAAGACAGGGCCCACCGTCAAACCTTTCCTGGGGAAGTAATATAGTTACACATTTATGTTAGCAATTTTTAAAAGGGAAATGACTAAGTTTCATTTCATTAAGTATAAGTACATTTATTTTGTGAAGGAGTAAAACTAAACCGCTGTCTCTATTAAAAGAAAAAAACAAAACAAAACCATGAGCCGGGCATGGTGGCACATGTCTGTAATCCCAGTACTTGGGAGGCTGAGATAGGAGGATTGCAGGTTCAAGGCCAGTATTAGCAACTTAGCAAGATCCCCAGCAACTTAGAAAGACCCTGTTTCAAAATAAAAAGTAAAATAGGGCTGGGGGTATATCTCAGAGGTAGAATGGTAGAACCCCCCTGAGTTCAATCTCCAGTACAAAAAAAAAAAAAGAAAAAATTCACCTAGTTTCAGATTTTTTTTTTTTTGGTGATACTATGGTTTGAACCCAGTGGCATTTTGCCTCTGAGCTACACTCCTAGCCCTTTTTTATTTTTTGTGGTCTTGTATGTTGCTGAGAGTGTCACTAAATTGTTGAGGCTGGCCTTGAACCTGCGATCCTCCTGTCTCAGCCTCTCAAGTACTGGGATTACAGGCATGGGCCACTACAGACAGCTAGAACATTTTAAGTTTAGGTATTTTCTAATTATCAAATATTGCTTCCTCCTTTTATTTTCCCTCTAAATTACAACTGTTTAATACAAAAATATGAAGTGAGGTAGATGATCCTTCTAGAATTGAATATCCTGTTAGAAATTCCTCTGTTGACCAAAAAGAAAACATGTACTTCTTCATAATAGCTTCTTCATAAACTAACACTTTCATTGCAAAAGATTGTAAGGAAACTCATACCATAGTTAACAGCAGTTGATAGTTATTAAAGTGCAGGGAAAGGAGCTGTCAGATTGGCTAACATATAGCACTCAGTTATTTATGACCTACCTGTCTTCTGCACGAAGATACTGTGGAAATCTTCTAGGTCTGACCTTCTTTAAAAGGTTAATGACAAGTAAAATTTCTGGTGGAATGAAGCCCGTTATAACTGAAACCAACAGAAAGTGCTTGATCTGTTAGATTCCAAACAGTTTAAACAGTAAACATTGCCCAAGTAGCCGGGCCTGGTAGTGCACGCCTGTGATCCCAGCACTTGGGAGGATGAGACAGGAGGACAACCTCAGCAACCTAGTGAGACCCTGTTTCAAAAATAAAAAATAGCCGGGCCTGATGGTGCACGGTTGTAATCCCAGTACTCAGGATGCTAAGACAGGAGGATACGGGTTCGCGGCCAGCCTCAGCTACTTAGGCCATCTGCAACTTAGTGAGACCCTGTTTCAAAATAAAGAATAAAAAATAGGACTGGAGTGTAGCTTGAAGGTAGAATGCCCCTGGGTTCAATTCCCAGTGCCAAAAAAAAAAAAAAAAAAGGAATGAAAAGGGCTGGAATTGGAGATAGATTGCTCCTGGGTTCAATTCCAAAAAAATAAATAAATATATAAAATAAATAAATAAAAAGAAAAAAAGAAAAGAAAAACTCAAATAAACAAGAAAATTTTTCACTTGAATACTCTGACCTATATGGAATTTAATTTACTTACTCATAAAATGAACATAATAAGGCTAAGTCGACAAACTCACTGTAAATTTGGCTCAATATTTCTTGTTCAATATGTTGTAGATTAGTGGCCATGTGGGCATACAATCTATTTATTATATAAAGTGCTTGGTCTTTATTTATTTATTTATTTTGACATTGGGGATTAGAGTGAGTTTCTAATTGGGGCCAAAGACAAACTTGTAATGAAGATATTTTGCACAAAAGGAAAACTTGAAGAGAGAGTAGCATCAACTGGGGGATTATTACAAACTCAGAGCCTCGTGCACACTAATTCTGTGCTCTACCACTGAGCTACACCCCCAGCCTTGGTCTTGATTTAAAAAAAAATACCATGCAATTCTTAGAGCAGAACTTGGTGAATGCAGAAAGTAATTTGATTTTTAAAAAATGTTTATTTCTAATTAATATATAGTTCCAAAGTAAGAGATTTTTCATGAAACAAATGAAAATATTAAGAATGTTAAAATATCCTTTACCATGTTCCTACCAAACCTGATGTCTTCTCCAAAGGTAACCACATTATCAATATGCTGGGTATCTTTTTTAGATAAAAATAATTTCCTGTAGTTTATTCAAGGGCACCCTTTTTATTCTGTGTATTTTCATCACACACTGTAACATGGGAATATGTATAATATTCCTTTTTTATTTTTGTAAAAGCAATAAAAATCATACTCTACCTATTCTTTTTCCCTTGTGTTTCACTCAAAACTATGTTGAAAAAAATAAATGTTTTTGTACTGGGAATCAAACCCAGGGACATTCTATTGCTGAGCTACTCCTCCAGTCCTTTTTATTTTTAATGATTATTATTATTATTTTTTTGGTACCGGGGATTGAACCCAGAGGCATTCTACCTTCAAGCTATACCCCTAGTCTGATTTTATTTCTTATTTGGAAATAGGGTCTCCCTAGGTTAAGAGTCTCACTACTTGCTGAGGCTGTCCTCAAACCTGCGATCCTCCTGTCTCAGCCTCCCAAGTACTGGGATTATAGACATGTGCCACCATGCCTGGCTATTTCTAATTATGAAACAGGATCTTGCTAAGTTGCTGAGGGTCTCATTAAGTTGCTGAAGCTTGCCTTGAACCTGCAATCCTCCTGTCTCAGCCTCCCAAGTACTGGGATTACGGGTGTGTGCCACAATGCCCAGCTTGTTGAAAATATTTCTATGTCAGCCTTTAAAACTACTTCACATTTTCTAATGATTTATCTCTTATACATAAGGGGATGAAAACTTTTACACCGCTGAAGATATCATTTTACAAAATGCACAAATCCAAGGTGTATGGCCCAGTAACAATTCACATTTGCATTAGATTCACATGTCACCATGCAGATGAAATATTGAAGATTTCTATCAACCGTTTCTCATGCTTCTTCTTAAGTCAGCCCTCCTTCCTAGAGATTACCACTGATTAGTGTTAATTGTTATTGAATTTCATATGTTCAATGGAATCATGCAGTATATATTGCTTTTGACTTCCATATCATTATTTTGTACCTTTTGTAGGGCAACTCAGATGGAAATGTCCATCCTAAAACTCCAAGATACCCAGTGGTCACTTTCAGGGCCCTGCACTCCACATTATTTTTCTTGCTTACACTAATTTCATATATATATTATGATATAAATATATATAGTTTATATATACATTATAACAAACACACACATATATACATATATGTACATATATGTATACACACACAAAATAGTGTCAGGAAAACAAATTCTCCCTATAGAAAAGAAGATAATATATATCAAGAAAAATATTCCCATGATTGATACCTAAGATTATTATTATTATTTTTTTTTTTTGCGGTACCGGGGATTGAACCCAGGGGCGTTCTACCTCTGCGCTACACCCCCGGCCCTATTTTTTTATACTTTATTTTGAAACCGGGTCTCACGAAGTTGCGGAGGGCCTCACTAAGTAGAGAGAGAGAGAGAGACAGGGAGAGAGAGAGAGAGAGAGAGCGAGCGAGCTGAGGCTGGCCACGAACCCGGATCCTCTGGTCTCCGCCTCCCAAAGTACTGGTATTACAAGCGTGTGCCACCACGCCCGGCCCCTAAGATTATTTACTTATTTATTTTGTGGTACTGGGTATTGAACACAGGGGCATTCTATCTCCAAGCTATACCCCCAGCCCTTTTTTAGTCCTTATTTTGAAACAGGATCTCACTAAGTTGCAGAGAGCCTCACAAGTAGCTGAGGCTGGCTGCAAACCTGCGATCCTCCTGTCTCAGCCTCGCAAGTACTGGGATTACAAATGTGCGCCACCACGCCCCCAGCTAAGAGTTTATATTTAATGAACGTATGTTTGTTGATTGTCTAATCTGGTAATATCATCTTCATTCAAAGGAGTAAGTTTCTAATTAGGGCCAAAGACAAGCTTGTAATGAAGATATTTGCACAAAAGGAACACTTGAAGAAGGAATAGAAGAGAGAGTAGCATCAACTGAGGGATTATTATGATCTAGAGACTGTGATAAGATTTACAAGTGAGTATGCCACACTATTGTTCTAACTCGACATCACCTTTCTACAAAAGTTCGCCAATGTGCTTCAAAAGACTTATAAAAGGTTCATGTCTTTGTCTCAGTAATTTCATTTCTGTGAGTTTATTTTAAAGAAATACTCAAACACTAATAAAAATATAGTGAAAATACTCGAACATGAGGAAACTACCAAGTGAATTATAGTAAATCCATATGGTTGGAAGGTATTGTAGTAGCTCAGTCAAGATATGATAAAAGCTTAGCTGAGCGTGGTGGCACACACCTGTATTCCCAGTACTTAGGAGGCTGAAACAGGAAGATCACAGGTTCTAGGCAAGCCTCAGCAACTTAGCGAGATCCTCAGCAACTTAGACCCTGTTTCACAAGTAAATAAAAAGGCTGGGAGGGTAGCTTAGAGGTAGAATGTCCCTGGGTTCATTCCCTAGTACCAAAAAAAAAAAAAAAAAAAGAGAGAGAGAGAGATTATAAAGACGGGAACCAGAGAAAACAGACGAGAGAAGTGCGAGGGTTTGTGTGTGAGGGAGCAGCTTGGTGCTAATCTTCTCTACCTATAATACTCCACTGAACACCCTTTATAAGAATTATCTTTTTTTTGGGGGGGGATTGAACCCAGGGGCGTTCTACCTCTGTGCTACACCCCCAGCTCTATTTTTTTATGCTTTATTTTGAAACCGGGTCTCACAAAGTTGCGGAGGGCCTCACTAAGGAGAGAGAGAGAGAGAGAGAGAGAGAGCGAGCGGAGGCTGGCCGCGAACCCGGATCCTCCGGTCTCCGCCTCCCAAAGTACTGGTATTACAAGCGTGTGCCACCACGCCCGGAAGAATTATCTTTTTATATTCTCTCTCACCAGTCCAGTAACTCCTGGAGTTGAGAAATGCCATCTTGGTGTCTCTAGCATCCAACCGGATGCCTGGCACATTATAGGTGTTTGCCAAATGAAAGGAATAACTTGGATGGAAAGAGGAATGGGGGGGGGATCCCAGAGTAGTGTGGGGAGGAGAGCCTGTGACAAGGGTAAGAAACAGTGCGCACCAGGATGAGCAGTAGGTGTGACGGCCTCTCCACAGGCTAGGGTGGGCTGTGCTCCCAGGTGGTGTTGACGGCATGACGAGGTGCGCAGACTCTCGTTTTTTTTTTTTTTCTGGGTTCCTGAGTTGTTTCGCTGTCTCCTAAGAGAGTTCTCCACGAGCAATTAAAAGAGAGGACGAGCTGGTCTCTAGGATGCAACCTTCCCAATGAAACCCTGGAACCCAAGCTGGCTAGGGGTTGAGTTTGGGGCAGGCCAGAGCATCCAGGGAAAGAGAGCTCTCTCTAGGCAACTCAGGACACAGTTGTCTGCCTCCGTGGATGGTCGTCTCAGTGAGAATAGCAAGGTCTCTGGAAATCCAAATACTTCCCTCCATCATCCTCCAGGATAAGAGGTCTGGATTATAGCATTCTGTGATTCTAACTGCTCGTAAGCGAGATAGCTCTAATTCATTCCTCCAGTTGTTAGCAGAGCGAGGGATTCTAACATCGCAGCTAGGGATGACAGCCTCAGCGGCAGAACATGACATTTTGCAACCTAGGAACCTTCACAGTGAGAGCACGTTTGTATATTCATGGACTGGCACCCGTCACTGTGGACAGGCAGGTGCACACATTGCAGGGTACCACTAGGGAGTCACATTTTGGAAGCTTTCCTCTTATTTTCTGGCAGATATTATGATAATTAAAAACACAAAGGAGTGTGATTTTTATTTTATGCCCAGGAGGGAAAGAACAGAGTTCAAAAGCCCTGTAATAATTATTTTAAGAGGAGTGAACCTGCTGTCATCTTATTCTTTGTCCACTAATGCTGAGTTATGTGCTTTGAAGCTAGAAAATATTGCCAACAACCTGCTTACATGTAGACCTGGTAATTTTTTTCCTCTTTCTAGTTTTAGTGTAAAGATCTACTGTATGTAACCTGGTGTGGTGGTGCATGTCCATGATGCTAGTCTTTCGGGTTTATAAGGAGGCAGGAGGATCACAAGTTGGAGACCAGCCTGGGCAACTTAGTGAGACCCTGTCTTACAGTAAAAAATAAAAAGAGTTGGGGATGTAGCTCAGTGGTAAAGCACTCCTGGGTTCAATCTCCAGTACTGGAAAAAATCTGCTGTATTTTATAGGTGATTTTGACTTTTTAGCTTAGATAGAATTCCCCAGTGGATCATTTGTCAACCCCTAATCCTATGAGACACTTTGAATAAGAAATTTTGCATGGAGCTAGGTGTGGTGGAGCATGCTTGTAATCTCAGTACTTGGGAGGCTGAAACAAGAGGATTGTAGGTTCGAGGCCAGCCTCAGCAGCAAGGCCCTCAGCAACTTAGTGAGATCCTGTTTCAAAAATAAAAAATAAAATGTGGCTGGGAGTGTAGCTTGGAGGTGGAATGCCCCTGGGTTCAATCCCCAGTAATGCAAAAATAAATAAATAAATAAATAAATAAATAAATTGCATGGCAGATAACTTTGGAAAAAGCTGTTTGTGATATTCTGTACTGTAAAACTTAAATGTGCTTTGGAATATTAAAATTTCTAAGTCTTCCTAAGGTAAAGAACTTTTGCATCTTAACATTAAGAACAAGTTCTAAGCCAGGCATAGTGGTGCACACCTATAATCCCAGCTATGTGAAAGTCTGAAACAGGAGGAGGATGAGATTGAGTCCAGCCTGGACAACATAACAGGACCTTATCTCAAAAAAAATTATTTTTGGGGTGTGGCTCAATGGTAGAACACTTGCTTAGCGTGCATATGGCCCTGTGTTCGATTCCCAGCACCAAACAAAAAGAACAAGTTCTGATCCAAATACTGCCCCACAAATAACCAGAATCATCATAATGATGATGATAGCTTGCAATTGTTTCTCACTTCACACTTTACAAAACATGTTTGGCTCCATAATTACCAATAACAAGCCTTCCGATATTAGGCATAGAAAAGATTTTTATTTGTATGCAAGGAAATTAAGGCTCAAAGAGATTTCAAGATTTTCATAATATGACACAATGATTCAATGATAGATCTAGGACAAAACAACAACAAACACAAAGCCATGATTCACAAAGCCATGATTCACAAAGTTACTTTCTACATATAAAGAGTTTGAACTTCCAGTATGGATAACAAAAATACTATATTATCATATGGATATTATAATTTATCTACAATAATAACTAGAATCTATAGCAGTCTTGGCCTTTAAGGCAAATTTCAGATATTGTCATTCATTCATTTATTCTATAAATATTTATCAGTCTCCTGCTATATGTGAGGTACTATACAAGTTCAGCAAAAAGCAAGGTAAACAGTAGCTTGCCTTTATGAAGCTTATATTCTATTGAGAAAGAAAATCAGAAAGTAAATATATGCACATGTAAACAAATCAGATAATACTGATGATAAGTGCTATAAGAAAATAACACTGGGAAATGTGATGTAGAGTGGTGATGGATAACAGGTATCTATCAGAGTCCCAGCAGGTGTTCTGAGTTGAATTGTGTCCCCCTGCTCCCACCACATTCATACGAAATTCTAACCCCACACACACCTCAGAATATGACCTCATTTCAAAATAGGGTTATCATTGGTGCACTTAGTTAGAATGAGGTCACTGGGGGGGCCTAGTCCAATATAACTGGTGACTTTATAAACGGGAGAAATTTGGACAGAGCACACGGGGAGAAGGGCATGTTGAAGAGGAAGGCAGCATCGGGTGACGCTCTTTAAGCTAAGGACTGGGAGCTCAACTCCAGGGGCTGGGAGAGAGGCGTGGGCCAAATGTTCCCTCGGAAGGAACCCATCCTGCTGAACCCTTCATCTTGGACATCTAGCTTCCAGAACTATGTGACAGTACCTTTTTTTTTTTTTTTTTTGGTGGTACTGGGATTGAACCCAGGGGCATTCTACCTCCAGGCTACACCCCAGCCCTATTTTTTTTTATTCTTTATTTTGAAACAGGGTCTCACTAAGTTGTGGAGGGCCTCACTAAGTAGCTGAGGCTGGCCGCGAACCTGGATTCTCTGGTCTCAGCCTCCCAAGTACTGGGATTACAAGCGTGCGCCACCACGCCCAGATTACAATACCTTTTAATGGTTTAAGCCACTCAATTCCTGATACTTCTGTTATGGCAGCCTTAGCAAACTAATATAGGAGGAAATGGATAGCACACTCGGGAAAAAGAGACTTCAATGAAGGGAAATGATGAAACCCCCAAGCCCCAAAATAGAAGCGGCTGTTACCCCTCGGCCTGAAAGATGAGGAAAGGAGCCATTGGTAAGACCTTGTGGGGTCGATGGCTGTCGAAGAGGCAGACTGTTAGGAACTTCCGTAACTCAGCATGGGGAAGCCAGGGAAATACAGGCCCGGATCTCCTGCCCTCCTGCCCTCCTGCCCTCCTGCCCTCCTGCCCTCCTGCCCTCCTATTTCTTGTCATTGTTTCCACTGGCAAAACCCAATGGAAAGAGAGAGCAGGAGGTCCCGTGGATGTGTCCATGAAGGTCAGCTTTCTAGAAACGGGCAGAAGGAGGAGCACACGGGCACTGTTAAGAGGTGGCTAGAGGTCTTCTGGAAGAGATGGCATCTGAGCTGAGACGTCAGTGGAGCAAGGACCACGGGGAAGTGTATTCCTGCAGAGGGAACAGCAAATGTGAGGTGGGAACCAATTAAGTGTATTTGAGAAATGGAAAGCCGGGCGTGGTGGCACACGCTTGTAATCCCAGTACTTGGGAGGCTGAGACGGGAGGATCGCAGGTTCGCGGCCAGCCTCAGCTACTTAGTGAGGCCCTCCGCTACTTAGTGAGACCCTGTTTCAAAATAAAGAATAAAAATAGGGTTGGGGTGTAGCTCGGAGGTAAAATGCCCCTGGGTTCAATCCCCGGTACTGCAAAAAAAAAAAAAAAAAAAAAAAAACCCAAAAAACAAAAAAAACCAAGAGAAATGGAAAGATGGCCAGAGTGTCTGCAGCGGAGTGAGCACAGGGCGGTGTGGACTTGATAAGCTCAGAGAGGTGAGTGACAGCTGGAAGGTCTTACAGGTGACAGAAGTTCAGATTTTATTCTAAGTATAATGGGAAGCAAATAGAGAATTTGTGTGTGTGTGTGTGTGTGTGTGTGTGTGTGTGTGTGTGTGTGTGTGTGTTACTGGGTATTGGACCCAATGGTGTTCTACCTCCGAGCTACACCCCCAGTCCTTTTTATTTTGAAACAGGGTCTTGCCAAGTTGCTGAGGCTGGCCTCCAACCTATGATCCTCCTGTCCCAACCTCCCAGTTGCTGGGATGTGTCCACTAAGGTCAGCTTACTAGAAACAGGCAGACGGAGGAGCACACAGGGACTGTTTAGAAGTGGCTAGAGAAGGTCTTCTGGAGGAGACGGCATCTGAGCTGAGATGTCAATGGAGCCAAGAGCACAGGGAAGTGTATTCCTGCAGGAATTATTGCTGAGATTACAGGAGAACACCACCACACCCAGCTGCAAAAAGAGAATTAAAAAGTAATATTTTATTTTGAGACAGAGTCTTACTAAGTTGCCCAGACTGGCCTCAAACTTGAGAATCTCCTGCCTCAGCCTCCCAAGTAGCTGGGATCCAGGCCCAGCATAAATAGAGAATTTTAAGTTAGTGGGATGTGGTGTGATTTTGATTTGATTCGATTTTTTTATATTCATTTATTGGTGCATTGTATATGTACACAATGGAATTTTACACGTCCACAAAGAAGAACAAAATTACATCATTTGCAGGGAAATGGAGAGAACTGGAGAACATTATGCTAAGTGAAATTAGTAAGTCACTACGAGTGAAAAGTCGGATGTCCCCCTAATATGTGGAAGCTAGATAGAATGGGACTTAGAAGGGACTCCCAACAAAGAAGAAGAAACTTTAGATGAACAAAGAAGGTGGCCTAACTGTGGGAGTTGGGGGGGGGTGGAGGGAAACACACTGTAGCACATGATGTATATACACAAACTTATAAGACTCAATCACTATGCGGAGCATGAAAGGGAGGGAGGCAGGAGGGAATAGGGTGGGATTGGAGGGAGGGCTAAATGAGCAATGTGTGCATGTATGATGCTGCTACCCTGATGTGATTTTGATTTTAAATGGATCACTTCCACTGCTTCTTGGAGCCTGGGATACAGGGGTGAGTGTAGACGCAGGGTACCTGCTTGGGAGATGCAGGCAGTAGCCAGATGTGACATGATGGTGGCTTGGCTAAAGATGGAAGAAAAGGAGGTAAAGGGCCAATGTTGAAAACAGGGAAGATGGGGCTCATTCCTGGACTGCATGTGGGAAGAAAGGAAAACAGCAGAATCAAAGCTGATGGCCAGGGTTTGTGACTCGAGCATTTGAATAGCTCATCACAACGTTAATTGAAATAGCGAAGTCAAGGGAAGAATAGGTTTGATGGGAAAATTATGAGTTCTGATTGAGATACGTTGTTTTTAATATTCTATAAATTACCAAGTAAAGATGTCAAGTAGCAGGTGGCGATGAGCCTCAGTCCCAGGAGACAAGTCAGGGCTGGAGACATAAATCTGATGTGTTACTTGAAGCATATATATGAGATCAGATGAACTGCCTACTGCAAGATTATACATAGAGGAGAGATGTATTTTTTCTGGCAATATGGAAAGCTAGAGATTCCGAAACTCTTATCTGCTGCATGACATCTAAAAATATTCAACAAGAAACCCTTTCGAAATCATCCAATAAGCCTTTTAAGAAACTAAGGAAAATTTTATGAGATAAGAAATAAAGAATAGGAGAACCTGGAGGTAAATGTTCATGTTTCCCCAAAATTTATGTGTTGAAGCCCTAACCTCTTGTGTGGCTATATTTGGAGATGGGGATTTAAAGAAGTAATTTACATGAAAGAAAGCCATAAGAGTGGGGCTCTGGTCTGATGATTAATGTCTTTATAGGAAGAGCCCCTAGAGAGCTCGTTCTGCACCTGCCCTCCCAGTCATGCTCCGAGGAAAGCCCACGTGAGGATACAGTGAAAAGCCAGCAAGAGAACCTTCACCAGAAACAGGCCCAGCCAGAGCCCTGATCGAGGACATCTAGCCTCTAGAACCTCGAGTAAATAACCTTAAGCCACCTCAGTCTATGCTACTTTGTGATGGTGCCCTGAGATGACTAATCTACTAACCAAAGCCCGAATCCACCACACCGAAGCCACTGGACATGAGTGGCCTAGAGCTCTGGGGCACAAGGGTATTGGAGGCAAAGTGTTGGGTTAGCGTAAGACACAGATTTGTTAGAAGCCACCTTATATAGCCGGGGGTGGTGGCGCATGCCTGTAATCCCAGTACTTGGGAGGCTGAGACAGGAGGATTGCAAGTTTGAGGACAACCTCAGCAAGTAGTGAGAGTGAGACTCTCATCAACCTAGCAAGATCCTGCTTCAAAATAAAAATAAAAATAAGGCTGGGGGTGTAACTTGGAGGTAGAATGTCCCTGGGTTCAATTCTCAGTACCACAAAAAAGAAAAGGAGGAGGAGGAGGAGGAGGAGGAGGAGGATGAGAAAGAGGAAGAGGAAGGAGAAGGAGAAGGAGGAGGAGAAGAAGGAGG
>PVJS01017091.1:0-36624 GCA_004027185.1 Glis glis | reverse complement strand
TATATTTTACAGAATAACTTCACAGTCATCTTTTCAGTTGATTCTTTTTTTTTTTTTTTGCGGCACCGAGGATTGAACCCAGGGGCATTCTACCTCCGAGCTACACCCCCGGCCCTATTTTTTTTTATACTTTATTTTGAAACCGGGTCTCACGAAGTTGCGGAGGTTCTCACTAAGTAGAGAGAGAGAAAGAGAGAGAGAGAGAGAGAGAGAGAGAGCTGAGGCTGGCCGCGAACCCAGATCCTCCGGTCTCTGCCTCCCAAAGTAATAGGATTACAAGCGTGTGCCACCACGCCCGGCTTCAGTTGATTCTTATAGTAATCCTACAAGGAAATTACTTTTGGTCCTCCTTTTTATTCATGGTTATGAAATGGCACAAATCATAATGTTAATCAATAAAATTGAGGCTCGTAATCTATTCTTCCGACTCTAAATTAAATTTCCCCTCCATATTTTTCTAGTCCCCCTTTTTTGTTCTCTCTGTTTTTTGTTTTGTTTTTGCTTTTCCCAACTGCCTACTTGGACATTTATGATGAAGCCAAGTGGCATTCCAGAGCTTGAAAGAAACAAGACTGCATATTTTAAAATATTAAACTCGAAAATACTTGAAAACCTTAACATTGTCATTACTAATTATGATGATCTTGATCATCATTGTGCTACAAAAATGAAGTGAAATGGCTCACTGAACTTATTTTTGTGCTGATAGATATTACTTTAAAAAATCGGTGGTTAAAAAACTTTTTAAGCCAACAAGTAGAAAAAAGTTTTGTTTTAAATTAAAAAATTCCAGACCTTTTGCTGAAACAACTGTCAGAATTCCTTATCAGCAATAAAAGAAATATTATCATTTTGAGTATATAAGAATATATAACTTCAATCACACCAGATTTTGACACATATTAGCTGTTATTTTAAAACATTACTCTAGATGCATCTTTTTGTTGTTTGTTTAGTTTTGTCACAAGCCTTTTTCAAATTCTTTGGAAGATTTATTTTTTAAAATGCATGTGAGTTAGTTAATCTGGATTGTCAACTTGCTTGGAGTGAGAGATGTCTACATTAAAATACTTCTCATTGTTTTGATGAGGGTGTTTCCAGAGATGATTGGCATGTGGGACAGCAAACTGAGTGGGGGACCCGCCCTAAATGTGGATGGCACTGTCCAATAGGATGGGGACCTGGATGGAACAGAAGGTAAGAGGAGAAAGTAGTGAAGGCAAGCTGAATTGTTAAATCGGTGCATTGATCGCCCCTGCCATGGCCTGAGGACACTGGACTCCGGCTCCTTCACTCTTCCAATGTGGACTCTTACCAGCATTTCTCCAGGGAGCTTCCAGGCCTTTCTGTCTCAGACTGGGTGCATCATTAGTCATTCCTGTTCTGAGGCTCTCTCCAGCCTGCAGGTCGTCATTGTTAGGTTATCCAGCTTGTGATCCTGTAAGCCAATCTACTCCATCCCTTTTATAATCATATGTATTAATGATTCTGTTGGTTCTGTTTCTCTAGAGAACCCTGACTAATACAGTGTACAAAACTGAATTGACCTTGACTACTGAGAAAGGAAATCTCAAAAATTGGTACAAAGGGAATTAGTATTCGTGTTTAGAGGGAACAAGTAGGAGAAATTAAAACTGACTTAAGGAATTTTGCCATTCTTCTAAGATCGAATATACAACATATTTTCTTCAGGGGATACTTCATTATTTCATGATGAAATAATCAAGGCTTTTAGTCAAATATTTTTTATACATACAGCTTCCCTCCTGTCCCACTGTCTCTCACCCCTACCTTCACTCCTGCGTTATTCTCCTTTCCATTTACATTCAATTATTTCATACTGACCTTTATCCCTTGAAGTAGCTGCTCAATTCATAACTTCTCATCCTCCATTTTATTCTTAGTCAATTCCTAGTAATTGCTGGACCATCTTGTCTTAAATAACAGTGTAGAAATAACAGAACTTAATGCTCAGCTCAGGACAGTAATTACTGCCTAATCTTAGCCTATTCAGAACAGCCACATTTCTTCAGAATTATTCTGAAAAAAAAATAACCCTCTACCAGTTACCCACTTAGCATGATATTCATTTTGTTTCTGACTTTGATGCCTCCAAAGTAAAAGCAATGTAAAATCAATAAAGCCACAGGTCTAGAGGTGACAGTTTTCAAACGACTGCTGTCTATTACAGTCACTTAGGGAATCTCTTTCATGAGTAAGACTCGGGAACAGTGTTGAAATGTCCTAAGGGGAAGTACCATGTAATTAATTGAACTTGTTGAAATTTCTGCCTTCTCTAAATTGTCTTGCAGTCAAAGATTCCTTAGAGATGCACAGCCAAACGAGAGACATACCAAGTGTATCCTATCATTTCAGGAAACAATAAATTCATCTTAGAAAATGATGCAATTTTATAGTTATTTAGCAACATCAATGTGTCTTCTAAAGACTGTTGCTTGTAATGATTATATGATATTCATTTACTCACTTACTCATCCATTCAGAAAATGTTTTGAGAACCCAACAGGCACAGGTCTAGGCTTTGGAGAGAGGGGAAAAAATAGAAGACATTTTGATTTTGCTGTAATGAAGCGTATTAGAAAGGGGAAATGGGTAACTGTGTTGAACAGTGATAAATGATGGGAAGTTATAAACAGGGCAGTAACACAAGGAGTGTCTATAGGGACTATTTTAGGTTGAGCAACCAGGAGACAAAGTGTATGTGTGGGCTTGTTATGTTTGAGAAACAGAAGGATGTTTATCTCTGGGCCCTAATAATGGAGGAGAGTAGAACAAAAAGAGAGAAAAGAGGCTGCCTGGTCTCATCCTCAACTTTGGACTTTGTTCTCATTGCGGCGGCGACATATTGGAGAGTTTTGAAGGAATAGCGATGGAAGGGAATACAGACAAACCCAATTTTTTTTTCCTTTGGTGGTACTGGGGATTGAACCCAGGGGCATTCTACCTCCGAGCTACACCCCAGCCCTATTTTTTATTCTTTATTTTGAAACAGGATCTCGCTAAGTTGCGGAGGGCCTCACTAAGTAGCTGAGACTGGCCGCAAACTCGGATTCTCCAGTCTCAGCCTCCCGTGTTACTGGGATTACAAGCGTGCGCCACCACACCTGGCTCACAAACCCAATTTTTAATGCCATAAATGCCACTGCTATCAAGAGAGTAAACTGCAGTAGGCAAAGTTGAGAATAGAGAACTGCTACTAGCACAGTGGTCTTCAGATGCCGACGTAGTCATTACACCATAATACTTGGTGGCTTGGGTTGTCTTATGAGAAGCAACTTTGAATCAGTTTATAGCTCCTCAACTTCCATATGTATTATTTTCTTTTCTAAAACCTGTCTTCCTGAAAATACTCTATGCATGTTTGTTTTCTCATGCTTTCATTCATAATTTATAAAAGAAAGGCTCACTTCTCATCCACCTAGAATCTACTATGGTACATTGCCCTGGTATGACCCTTTAGGACACCGAGCCAAGGGACATTGAGAAATACTAGTTTGGACACCAAAAAAGTGAATAAATCTAGTGTGTTAGCTTTCTCTTGCTGTGACAAAATACCTGAGAACATGAACTTAGAGGAGGTAAAAATTTTTTTGGCTCATTATTTCTGCCCACAGTCATTTGGCCCTCTTGATTCTGGCCCTGTGGAGAAGCAGAAGATCTTGGCTAGGAGTATGTGGTAAAGCAAAGATGCTTACCTCATGGTGGTCAGAAAGGAGGGAGGGAGAGAGGGAAGGAAAGAGAGAGAGAGAGATGCCAGGATAAAATGTACCTTTCAAAGGTATACCCCCAGTAGCATACTTGTCTCACATAGGCTCTACCACATAGAGTTTCCACCACCTCTCATCAGCTGAGGACCAAGTTACCAACACATGAGCTTTTGGGGGCATTTAAGATCGAAACCAAAACATCTAGTTACAAATCCAAGTGATTTCCAGTTCTTCACTCTATCAAGATTGTTAAAAATATGTTTAGGTAGATCACAATGTGATTGTTAGCATATAGAGAGGCCCAGGGACTCAGTGACACTACCATAGCAAATCTTCATCATCTTCCTCATTTATCAACTCAGGCATGTGAACATCATGCTCAGTTCTTACTTCTATAGACGCCAAAAAATAGAGCATTCAATTTGAATCCTATGTGATTGATAATACTTTGTGAAATTTGGTATTTTTTACATTCCTTAGCCAGCTATTATTAATAATAATCACAAGAAAATTTCAGTACATGGAGTGTTATGAGTACAAGACTTTTTCTTTTCTTTTCTTTCTTTCTTATTTATTTATTTATTTATTTATTTATTTATTTATTTATTGCTTTCTTTTGCTATTTAGTATTCCCTTAAGTGAATATACTAATTTTTTTTTTCGGCCTCGGTTGTTTAAAGACACTGGAGGGATTTCTATTTTTTTGTATGAACATTCACATACAAAGTCTTTTTGTGGAGATATATTTATATTTCCCTTGTATAAATACTGAGAGTGGAATTTCTGGGTCACATATATTGAGTATATATTTAACTTTATAAGAAGCTGCCAAACTGAAGTAGCTGTGAAGTTTACACTCTCTCTCACTAACAACGTGTTGGAGTCCTGGATGTTCCACATTCTTACTAATCCTTGGTATTTTCAGAAGTTTTAATTTTAGCCATTCTAGTAGAGGGTAATATGACTCGTTATTGTTTTAATTTGCATTCTCATAAGGACTAGTGATATTGAGAATCTCTAAATATGGTCACTTGGATGTATGCATTATTTTGTGAAGTGAATATTGAAATCCTATGCCATTTCTTAAAAGACTATTTTCCTTTTATTTTTGAGTTGTAAGGTTCTTTATAAATTTTTGATAACATTTTTAAGCACACACATTTTCTTCCATTCTGTGGATTTATTTGCATTTTCTGAGAGAGAAATTATAAAAACCAAAATGTTAACTTAAATAAAATCCAATTTATCATGTTTTTCTTTTGTAATGAATGCCTTTTTTGACCTAAGAAATCTTGGCCAACATAAGGATTTATCCTGTGCTTTATCCAAGAAGTTTTGTATTTTTTTCTTTTAAATTTGTGCTTTAATACATTTGTGTATGGTGTAATGTGGAAATACAGGTTTGATTTTTGAAAAACCTTTCCTCATTTGATAAATTAGCATTTTTCAATTTAATTGATCATTTCTGTGTAGACCAATTTTGGGGCTTTCTATTCAGTTCTAAAGACTGCAAAATGTCGATTTTTTCATCAAAATACTACATTGTTTTCATTAATGTATTATATATGTATAAATCCTGTAAATTTGTTCTGATTTTCCAAGAAGTTTTGGCTAATTTATGTTCTTTGCATCTCTATATAATTCTTAGAATCAAATTGTTGATTTCTTCTTTGTTATACTTGTATGGTGCATTATAGTCTCACATCATAATGTAGTTCATAGTGATAGTGATGTACATACACACAGTACTTGGTGAGCTATCCCCTAGCTCCCTCCCCTCCCCACTTCCTCATACAAGATATTGAGATTGGCATTGGTATTCTCACATATGTACACGATGTCAGTGGAAGTGTTTCCTTCATTAATTCTCTTCTCCCCTCCCCCCACCCTAGACCACTTCCCTCACTCCACTGGATTTTTTTTTCTCCATTATCTAAAGTCTCTATGGTATCCCAATTACTCCTTAGCTTCCACATATGAGAGAAAACATGACCCTTCATTTCCTGTGACTGGCTAATCTCACTTAACATAACGTTCTCCAGGTCTATCCATTTTCCTGCAAATGACATTAATTTTGTTCTTCTTTATTGCTGAGTAAAATTCCATTGGATGACCATCCCATAATTTTGTAATCCATTCATCTGTTGATGGGCACCTAGGTTGGTTCATATTGTTGATTTCTATAAAGACGTCTGAATATAATTTGAAAGGGATCCCACTGAATCTACAGATCACTTGGAGGAGAATTTCCATTTTAATAGAATTGGGTCTTCTCTCCCTGCACATAGCATATGTCCATATTTTGGGGTACTTCTTTAGTTTGTTCTTTTCAGCTCACAGGTCTTACACGTCTGTTACATCAATACCTATTTTAAGTACTTTAAGCTCTTAATGTTTTCAAATAGAATTTGTTCACTGATAATACTATTTTATATTGATCATGTATCTAATGTTGCTAAACTGTTTATTATTTCTCGTAGCCTTTTGTAGATTCATTAGGTTTTATTGGCATACAACCATGTCATCTTCAAATAAATACAGGTCTACCTCCTCCTTTACGGTCCATATCCTTCCTTTCCTCTCTTTATTTCTTGCCTTATTACACTGTGTCTTGGACTTCTAGTATAATGTTAGATATAAGTGGTGTTTTGAAATATTAATTTAAGAACATGACGCTTGTTTTATGACCCAGAGTATTATCAATTATGGAGAATATTTTCTGTGCGCTTAAAGTAAACATACATTCTGTTCTACTTGGTGGAGTTCTGTAAACGTCATTGGGTTAATTAGGGTGATTCTAATTTTACATATAAGAGTTATCATTACATATTCATCTTCATCACTGGCAATATTAATTGTGCAGAAATCACTTTATCTGATCCTAGTATAATCTGGTTTTCTTTTGCTTACTTGCACAATGTATTTCTAGGCAAATACTTTTAACTTTCTCGATTTTTACCTTTAAAGGGCATTTATTGATAACATTATATAGTTGATTCTTCCCTTTTAAAAATACTTGTTACTGTATCTACATTTTATTTTGCATGTTTAGATAATTTGTATTTAATTTAATAATGGGTGAACTTAGGTTAATGTCTACCTGCCACCTTGCCATGGCTCTCTGCCCATCCATTCTTTGTTTCTTTTTGCTATTTTTGTAATTTTTTATTAATTGAATATTTGTTGTTCCTTTGTTTAATTTTCTGGGCTTCCTTCTGAGCTGTACAATGTGCATCCTTAATTTGTCACCATTTACCTTCAAATAACTTACAGCAGTTCATATGTAAGGAAAGAATTGCATAACATTACAGTTTCATTTGTATCTATCTTATCCATTATTTATGCCGGGCATTTATTTCTATTTGATAAAAACCATGAAATTGTCTTTTAAAGAAAGTTAATAGGAAGAAAAATGCACTTTTTCATGTTTAATATTTATTGTGCTCTTCATCCCTTTAGGCTGATCCAAATTTCCATTTGGCGTAATTACCTTCAGCCTAGAAAATGTCCTTTCACAGTTCTGTTACTGAAGCACTCCTGGGGACAAAATTGTTTAGCTTCTTCTTTTCTGAAAATGTCTTTTTTCCTTTATTTTTGGAGGATATATTTTCTGGTAGTAGAATTTTTAGTTCACAAGTCTCTCTCTTTCTCTCTCTCTGTTTTAACTTAGTCATTCCATTGTCACCTGACTTTCATTTCATTTGGTGAGGATCTAGGGCTATCATCATCATCTTTGTTTCTTCCAATTTATTGTGTATTTCCTAAATATAACTGCATTTATTTTTTGTTGTTTTTTTTAACACTTCTCTTATGATGGATGTTAGTGTTTGATGTTTTTTTATTTACAGATTCTTTAAAATTCTAGGATATAAACTGATGATTTTCATAAAATTTGAAAATAAAATTGCCACTATTTTCTCAAATTCCCCCTACCTGGTTTCTAAGACTCCACTTCTCCTTTCAAAATTTCATTTTGGTTCTGCCTTCAAAATTCTATATGTCTTTTCATTGTGTTCATGATTTCCTGTCAATCTTTAAACATAGTAGTAACAATAGGTGTTTTAAAATCCTTGTCCTTTAACTTCATAAACTTTCTCATTTCTAGATTGATTTTCATTGAGTATTAGCGAGTTATCTCTTTCTACTTCTTGAAATATTATTTTTATTGGATACTGGATATTCTAATATATATTGTTGTTTATATGGATTCTGTTGTTTTCCTTTAAAGAGTATAGAGTTTTACTCTGACATTTAATGTGCAGGTCATTTTCGTAATTTTTAGACATTTTGAATGTCTGTTAAGAGAAGTATAGAGTAGTAACCATTACTGCAGGGCTAATTTCTTTTATTTTTTCTTTTAAGGCATTACCTTTCTGGAGTTTCAACTGAACATCTCACATGTTCAAGTAGAGGTTTTCTACTTGGACTGGTCAGAACTTTATCTCCCAACCATGTGTGCTCTCTGTTCACTTTTCTAATCTTTTTCTTTTTTCTTAATTGGGGATTGAACCCAGGTGCATTCTACCTCTGAACTACACTCCTACCCCTTTTTATTTTCATTTTGAAACAGAGTCTCACTAAGTTGCCAAGACTGGCTTCGAACCTGTGATCTTCCTGTCTCGGCCTCCCAAATACTGGGATTACAGATGTGTACCCCCACGCCCAGCTACACTTTCTAACCTTTAGCTCCTTCGTTCTTGTTCTACATCATTAGTTGTTCTCTGTCTGAGTGTGTGGACTCTTATTACAATAATTCAACTTGGTATTCAGCCAAAAACTCAAGAAAATTGTGACAGAGATTTTGGATCATTGACTTTGAATAAATCTCTTCTTTTGAATGCTCTGCCTCACAGATTCCAGCTGCCTCAGTATGCCACGCTCTGATTTCTGTGTCCACAGCACCAAGAGAATATTGTGCTCTGCTGGGGTTCTCCTTCACCATCCCATGGTCTGTGAATAGCACCATGCACAGTGCTGGGGTGATTGTGGGAGTAAGTTTGTTTTCTTTGTTCAATGTTAGACAATAATTGTTTTTAAAATATCCAAATATCTAGTTCTTTGTAGCAGAAGGGTTAGTTTGGAATAAGCTATTCTATTTCATTCAAATGTTTCTTGATACAATGAGTATTAAATGTCTCCATCATCCATTAAACCTTACTTTATATATATATATGTACATATATATGTCTATAAATACACATATACTTATATATTATATAGTAGCTTATTTTTGTATTACAATATTGATAATGTGTCAAAAATTCCCATTATTTGCAACTCCTTAAACTCAGGATAAAAGATTTTAGCCTACACTTAATGATCTGAAAGGGAAAAAACAAATTTCTCAAATCTGTTAGTACTTGAACAAGAAATTTTGAAGACATTAGTATTAGAAGATATGAGAATAGTTCATGCAAGAGACAATGGTGCAGCCGGGCGTGGTGGTGCACGCTTGTAATCCCAGTACTTTGGGAGGCAGAGACCGGAGGATCCGGGTTCGGGGCCAGCCTCAGCTCTCTCGTTCTCTCACTCCTGGTCTCTCTCTCTCTCTCTCGCTCTCTCTCCTTAGTGAGGCCCTCCGCAACTTCGTGAGACACGGTTTCAAAATAAAGTATAAAAAATAGGGCCGGGGGCGTAGCGCGGAGGTAGAACGCCCCTGTGTTCAATCCCCGGTACCGCAAAAAAAAAAAAAAAAAAAAAAAGAGAGACAATGGTGCAAGGGTGTTGACTGTGGTAGAAAGGGAGGAAGAAGCAGGTGTGGCATACAGTTTGAACATGTAACTGAATTCTACCTGGGTATACATGGAAGAAAAGAAATGGAAAAATTATTATTTAATTGTTTCAATGTCTCATTTTAGGATTCATTTTGTATATTTTATATTTTTTTATTTCAGAAATAGGAAGCAAGTGTTGGAAGAAAGGCATGTTACTATTCAGATTTTGTATTCTCCTGTGTTAAAAAAAGAAACAGAAAAGCAAGTTACATGATAGTGTGTATAAACATTTAAATGAATGGTTCATAAACATATAAGGTAATGCTTAAGTAATAGCTCAGTCTTTAGCTTCAGTTTAGAATTCTATTTCTTGCCATATAAGAAATTATGCTATTTCATAGTATCAAGCTATACCACTTCTGGGTATCTTTCCAAAGGGATTAAAATTAGAATATTATAGTAATATATGCACATCCATATTTGTAGCAGCACAATTCATAATACCCAAATTGTGGAACCAACCCAAGTGTCCGTCAACAAATGAATGGATTGTAAAATTATGGGATATACACACAATGGAATTCTACTCAACAATAAAGAACAAAATTATGTCATTTGCAGGAAAATGGATGGACCTGGAGAACATTATGTTAAGTGAGATTAGCCAGTCACAGAAAGTGAAGGGTCATATGTTTTCTCTCATATGCAGAAGCTAGGGAGTAATTGGGATACAAGAGGAGTATCCCAATTAGATAATGGAGGAGAAACCCCAGTGGAGTGATGGAGGTGGTCTAGGGGAGGGTGGAGGGGGGAAAGGGAGAATTAATGAAGGAAACACTTCCATTGACATTATGTATATATGTGAGAATACCAATACCAATCTCATTATCTTGTATGGGGAAGGGGGCGGGGGAGAGGGGCAGGAGCCAGGGGAAAGCTCACCAAGTACTGTGTGCCTGTATTTACTATCACCATGAACTACATTATGATGTGAGGCTATAATGCACCAATAAAAGTATAAAAGGAATGAATGTGTTTGCATCATTAACGGATAAGATGGGTGAGGGAGAGTTAGATAATCTGAAGAAATTTGATGTTGGCGTTTTTAAGACTTGGAATTTTAACAAAAGTAAAATATCTTGAATAATAAGGTAAATGTAACAGATGCATGCATATGTCTAAATGTACAAATAATATAGGAAACACCTGTGAACATGTCGTGGGGTATTATATAATGCAGACACAGTGAGACTGATCATGTAGCATTAGTTTTATGCTGTCAATAAAATCTTAAGAGTCTTAAATGAGTAATGAAAATTTTAATAGGAGATCATGTTTATATCTCTGGCATGATGGCTATGTTCTAAAATAGAAGAATATGTGGTGGCGCATGCTTGTAATCCCAGTACTTGGGAGGCTGAGACCCGAGGATCCGGGTTCGCGGCCAGCCTCAGCTACTTAGTGAGGCCCTCTGCAACTTAGTGAGACCCAATTTCAAAATAAAGAATAAAAAAACAGGGCTGGGGGTGTAGCTTGGAGGTAGAATGCCCCTGGGTTCAATCCCCAGTACCGCAAAATAAATAAATAAATAAATAAAATAGAAGAATATGGTCTCTAATTATCTATTCACCAAAATATGTAATATCTGGTGGCATGTTTAGAGTCTATTTCATACCAGAGAAAATTATGAGTTTAGAAAACTCAGTATTGTTTATATACCATTTTATTATGCATAAAGACAAGCTATATAATAATAAAGATCTTTTTCAAAGTCAGACATGATGGTATATACCTGTAATCCCAGTACTTGGGAGGCTGAGACAGAAAGATCACAGGTTCGAAGCCAGGCTCAGCAACTTAGCCAGACCCTCAGTAACTTAGTGAGACCTTGTTTCAAAAATGAAAAATAAAAAGGGCTGGGAATGTAGCTCAGAGGTAGAATACCCCCTGAGCTCAATCCCCAGTACCGAAAAAAAAAAAAAGCTGGGTGTAGTGATACCTCCCTATAATCCCAATATTGGGAAACTGAGTTCGGAGTATTGTAGGTTTGAGGCCAACCTCACCAACTTAGGAAGACCTTGTTCCCAAATAAAAAATACAAAAAGGGCTGGGGGATTGTGATACGGATTGCAATGAATCTTTATTTTGCTTTGGGTAGTATGGACTTTTTAACAACATTAAGTTTTCTAATCTATGAATCCCAGGATGCCCTCCCATTTCATTTGTTTTTGTTCATCAATATTTCATAGTTTTCATTGTACATGTCTATAACTTCCTTAGTTTATTAATAAGCATTGTGTTATTTCTATGATATTATCAGTGGCATTATTTTCCTAATAACTTTTCAGGTAGCTTGTTATTGTATAGAAATGCAATTGATTTTTGTGTGTTGGTTTTATATCCTGAAACTTTACTGAATTCATTTATGACTTGTAGTGTGTGTGTGTGTGTGTGTGTGTGTGTGTGTGTGTGTGTGTGCCTGGTGTGTGTATGTGTGTGTCCTTAGGATTTCTCTATATAAGATCAGGTGCAATTTTACTTTTTCTCTTCTAATTTGGATGACATTTGTTTTTTTTTACTTGCTTAATTGTTCTAACTGGGAAGTCCAGTTCTATACTGACCATAGTTGATGGGAAAGTACTTGTCAAATCTTTAAAACCTTACCCCAACATTAAGGGACTTTGGAATAACTAAGGTCTGCTCTGTACTGTCGAAGGGGTGGAGGGGTCGAGGGGTTCGTAAGGATGAAAATGTGAAAGGTTAACAGGATATATTAATTAGAATCTAACATCTAAAGAGATCCAGAACTGGGACTCGCCTTGTTGTACTTTTTCAGATTCCTCTATTCTATTATCCTGGTTCCAGGGCTCCTAGACCTGCATTTGTAGCTAGGAAGTGTTTCCATAACAAAGGTTATAATGAGTAATTGTCATTCTTCTCTCAATTCCTGTGGTCCATATGGACACTGTCTCCTTGTTCATTCTGACTTTGGAGCAAACATTTTCTCTGTGTGTTGTTAGCAGGCCCCAGCCTTCAGGGCAGCAACATAGGTCTCAGGTCTGACATGCTTTGGGTACGTTGTGCATTATCAAACAGTTTATTTTTACTCTAATAGCCTCTTTGTGCATATGCGTGTGAATCTCTAAATATTTTCCTATATTCAGGTATGTTTTCGTAGCTGACATCGATGTAGAAATTGCAGTCAAGCTCTCTCCTTTAAAAGTCGGAAAGGCTGATTCTTAGAAGCCCTCATTAACCACGAAAATCCCATCTCTAATAGTCAGGTCTTTTAAGCCCTCTCACTGAACACTGTGAGGGCTTATGTGGCTGAGGTTACTCAAGTGTCCTTTCAGGGGGTATATTTATACATCAGAAAGCGCTTAAAAGATAGTAAAAAAAAAAAAGTCCTCCCTGGGGTGTGGGGGGATTATAATGTCAAAAGGTTCTCTGGATTAAGTGGAAACCTGGCATTTTCTTTTTGAGTTTATCTTTCTGAAATTTAACATTGAACAAATTTATTATTGCTTAGGAAAACCTGCATATTAGCTCTGGGGTAGATTTCCTATCTTCAAAGTTATTTTAAAAAGAGAAAGAAGAAAACTAAGACAAAGACAAAGAAGAAGGATGAGGAGGAGGAGGAAGAGGAAGACAAGGAGGAGAAGGAAGATGAGGAGGAGGAGGAGACAGGGAGGAGGGAGAAAAATATAATAGCACTCCTTTGTAGGAGCTACTGTGTATTTTAGGTAACTTTATGCCTGAGTTCATGCCACAACCAAAATTGTCATCCCTATTCTCTTCCATTCCGCCAGATGTCATATTTCTGCACTGAAAATACTGCCTGGTAGTATTATTTTCCTTTGGATTTTTAATCTCAGGAAGCTCTATTTTATCACAGTCATCAAATTTACGGTGTAGATATGTAGCCTGTGATTAGACGTTCTTAGAACTAGACCAGGAAGCAAATGGCTAATAATAGTTCCAGCTACTCTAACTTGAAGTAATTCTGTTGAAGGAACAAAAGAAGTTGCAAAGTCACATTAAGACCCATATATTAGGAGATTCTATCTTCTTGTCCTTCTTTTGCTTGTGTTCATGTTTTAGCCGCACATCAACACATTTTAAAGTGTTAGAAATGCCCTAGCACTTTAAGTGATGCTGACATCTATAAAAGCCATTCTGAAGTCCATGAGGATCTCTTAAATTATCTCAGTATATGCTATGCACTGATATTTATGTTTGTGAGGTTGAAGGAGGCAGCTCTGAAAATTAAAGTTCAATGGATCTTTTTTTTCTTCTTTCCCTTCAAAGCTAAATGAAAATACTGGTTCCAAGTAGAACGTGAGTAACTTCGTGGTAGTGCAGTTTTGCTGATTTTTTTTTTTTTTTTGCGGTACCAGGGATTGAACCCAGGGGTGTACCCCCGGCCCTATTTTTTTATCCTTTACTTTGAAACCGGGTCTCATGAAGTTGTGGAGGGCCTCACGTACGTAGCTGAGGCTGGCTGCGAACCCAAATCCTCCCAGTCTCAGCCTCCCAAGTACTGAGATTACAAGCGTACGCCACCATGCCCAGCTCAGTTTTGCTGATTCTGACAAATTCCCCATAGGTCTTAGTATCTCAGATTCCAAGTACCTTGCACTAGTATGCATTTTAAAAATGACACAATGGAATTGAATGTGAAAGAATGTCCACCTTGCAAAACTCGACACCTTACCTTCTCGTGTGGTGCTTTCTCACTTCTTTTTTTTTATGTTCATTTATTGGTGCTTTATAATTATACATTTTGATATATGTCAGGATATGAACATCATACATGCACGCATTGCACATTTAGCCCTCCCTCCAATCCCACCCTAAGGTTTTCCCAATTGATTCCTGTAAGCGGGGAAGATTTTATAAAACCCACTTGAAATGTGGAGAAGCTGAGTTTCATACAACTTCAGCATCCAGGTTTCCCATTAAATAATGCCAGGAAAGCACAACCACAATGTCTGATCAGCCGATGAGATGGAAGAAAGCAAGTGACCCTCTCGGGATGAATTTCCTGTAACAAGAAGGCTCTTACAAAACTGCATTTTGGGGAATGAAACAAAACTACAATAAAAATAATAACAATAAAACCCTACCTCTTTTGTCCTGAGTTTCCTCCTTGGTAAAATGTGATGCTAAGTTTCCTTCTGTCCTGAGCTACCTTTCAGGGCTTTTTTTTTAAAGATTAACAATAGATGACATAGTGAAAATGATTTCAGATGTATATTAAGTGTCTCCACATCCCTCCTCTCTGGTCTCCAGTGATGTCAGATATAATCTCTCTGCCTTTCGACATGGTTCCCAGAACAGATCTGTGCTTCCCCCCATGTGATGTATTCATTTCTATCTTGAATCCTATTTATTTCTGCATGTGTCTCATCTCCCCACTGGAGTTCCTCCAGTGCACTGTCCATAGCTGTTTCCACCCTGTTCCTTCAGCAGGAAAGCAGAGGCTCTGGATGGAGTAGCTGATCGCTAGAGAGAAGGCCAGGATGAATGATCTCCCTTTACCTGGGAGGTCTCAGTACTCCCAGTTCTACCTGGAAACCTTGGGATTATTTCTTCCTGTCAGAGTTTATGTCAATTCTTGAATTAAGAACATACCATCTTCTGGGTGTTCTTTCCTTTTCAGAATTTGCAATGCCTCCCTTATTCCTCTTGACCAACTTCTGACTTAAATGCATGCCCGGCATGAGATAATTGCTTGGATTTTTAAAAATTGTGTATTTCCCAAAGCACCCAATACAGTATTCTGCCTATTTTAAGGGCTCAGTGAATTTTAGTTGTGTTAGCAATTAAATAGATGCCATAGATGCCAGCAATCGCTGCCACCCTTGGACCAGGGTCTACTTCTTGTTTGTGCTACAGAGCCTAATAAATACAAATGGCTTTGTATTCCCCAAACCCACTTTTCTAAAATAGATATCATGATTGCATTTTTCTTTCATTGAAATATATTTTTCAGGATGACCCAAGTGGCTGGGATAACTGGTTTTTGTTGTTGTTGTTTTGTTTTTGTACTGGGGATTGAACCCACAGGCATTCTGCCGCTGAGCTGCATCTGAGCCCTATTTTATTTTTAATTTTTAAACAGGGTCTTACTAAATTTTTGAGGGCCTTGCTAAGTTGCTGAGCATGTCCTCAAACCTGCAATCCTCCTGTCTCAGCCTCCCAAGTACTGAGGTTACAATGGTGTGTCACCACACCTGGCTGGGATAACTTTTGAACTACAAACACTATCTATACTGGTGACCTTCTTGGCTGAGCCCATTTTAAGACCCTGAGTAAAGAGTGGTAAGGGAGTTAAGATTGATTTCCTAAGGCCTTTATGGCCAGTTCTGAAACTCTTTTTCCCCCACCCAAGAGTTCTGCGTCCCTCCACTGTCTTCTGACTGCTCAGAGCTACCCATGCAAAAGTGGTCCTGCTCAACTTCTTCTACAATGAAGCCAAGATTATTCTCTAGCCATTGTCCCTGAACTCTTCTCCAGGGTAAACCATAATTTCCAGTAAAAGCTAGCCCCAGCTTTAATAGAAACTTTCCACAGAAGCTTTTATTCTAAACTATCTCAAACAAGGACTGGACATTCTGCAGAAAATATAGTGCAGTGAAATTTGAAGGAGAACAGACTTTCAAAAGTGACCCAGTCGTGTTTGGCAGAATACTATTTATTTGACATTAATGGGGGAGACAGTAATGCTCTTGTTTTGAATTCTGTCTTCAGAAGTGGCCTTATCAAAATAATCCTCCTGCATCAGCTTAACCTCTGCTTGACAGCAGATCAAATGTAGAGGCAACCAAAGCTGAAAGAACTCTATTTCTGTACCGTTTTGGCATTCAAAAGTTGATGAATTGACTGTGTCACTGAATTAAACAAACAAAAAAGCCTTTTGTTCCACTCACAAAGTTTTACAACTGGAAAACAGCCCTTTGGATATAAATTCACATCTTCAGACTGACTTATAAACAACTCTTCCAAAGATATAATTACAAGATTAATAGTTTTACCATGAACATTCCAGGGAGCCCATGGTTGACCAAGTTGAGTTTGAAGCCATCTTTCCTGCCCGGTCTTTCACAAACAGGTCAAATTCAATTCATAGTTGCTGGATTCAAGGTGGGGGAAAATCCACATACACAACGAGACACAGATTGGATAGGAATCAAATCTCAGGCCAAGATCCATCCTCCTGCCCATCTTGTTCCTTTTTCTACCAACACCCTAACAGCACCTACATCCCAAATGAGAGATAATCCAGATGGCATCCCTCTTTTCCAGAGTGTAGCCACTCTGTCATTCTAGACCTCAGAGCAGAGCAGCGTCCTGGCAGGCTCGCACTAATGAGAAAAGATATATAAAGATAATATACTTAGTTATGATTGACATTACAGCCACTTATAACTCTTGGGTTTTCACCTGAAAGATAAAGCAACCCAAAAATGATGTATAGTTTTGAGATGAACAATGGATCAAAGTTTAAGAAATGTTAAAGGATTTTTAGAATAAACTTAAAATAAATATTATATAATGAAGTTGTGGGAGAGTTTCTACAGGAAGATCAACCCCCCCAAAAAATCTATAAAGGCAAAGGATAATGTACATGTATTTATAAAAGTTAAAAGTAGTTTTATAGCAGGGTGTGGTGGTGTATGCCTGTCATCCCAGTACTTGGGAGGCTGAGACAAGAAGATTGCAGGTTTGAGGCCAGCCTCAACAATTTATCTACACCCCCAGCAACTTAATGAGACCCTGCTTCAAAATAAAAAATAAAGAAAAGCTTAGGATATAGCTCAGAGGTAGAATGCCCCTGGGTTCAATCCCCCCTCAAATAATAATAATAATAATAATAATAATATAATTTTATAGCAAAATATATCATCAATAAAATCTTCATAAACAAAGGTAAGCAAAATACAAAGTGTATATAATTTGAGAGAATTACACACACTTATGATTACATCTGTAGTTTATAACCTAAGTATTCAAAATGATCCATAAATACAACAAGAAAAAGGAAATATGGAAATGTCAATGGATATAAACAGGCTAACCATAGAAAAGGAAACATTTACAACCTCATCAGTGGTCAGGATAACACAAATTACATTGAAAAGTTATTATTGTGCTCATAGCATTAGCAAAATTGAATAAGATTTGTAACGCACAGTGCTGGGTGGGATAATCAATTGATACAGCAGCCTGGCAATTATTTTTAAAATTAAACATCCTTTGTTGTAACAACTCTGATTTTAGGAAATGGGCTTAGGAGAAACCAAAGCACCTAAGAATATAGGTGGTTATTCAGGAACGGATGCTTACGGGAACAATATTTGTAGTAGAAACCCCCTAGAAATTATCTGAATGTCCATCACTAGAGGAAAGTCCCGTAAATAATGCGCATCTCTTCTTGAGATTACTATGAACCTATTAAAAACAATGAGCTGGGTTCTTGCCACTGGTCTGTAGGGATGCATTTGATACCTAGTTTAGTGAAAACAAGCCACAGAGTAGAATGAGTTGAATGTCCTTCCTTCCTTGCCTGTAATGATATTTTCTCCCTTTCACTTGCAAGCCATCTCCCACCACCTATCTAGTCCAATTCTTACACATTCTTAAATATTCAACAGAAGCCTAGCTTATCGATCACCCCAGGTTAATCATTTACCTATGGATTCATTACCTGTGCCTTCAGGTTATCCTGAGAAGATCTCAGACATAGCTACTCATTCAATTCTTGGTTTCTTTTAGACAGAAAACTCTTCAAAGCCAGGAACTGTATATTTCATCTCAGTATCTCTGGCATGATACGTAGATGTAGTAATTGACATAAAGGGATGGTTTATCGAACTTCTTTGAAGGGATAAGAAAGGTAATGATCCGGGCACATTCCAAAAGGCAATGTCCGAACAAGTAAGGGTGGAGTATTTGAATCAGATAGAACACCACCAAACACTGACCAGTATCAGCTTCTAGGAACTTTAATGCAGAAGTGGTACCATCCAGCTGATGGGTTATCAAATCCTGAGTATATTTGTGCACAGACATTGACTAAAGATGAACTGTTTTAGAAGTTCCAAATTTGCCTCTAAAGAAAGTACAAACATTTTAGGATTGTATATACAGCAACTCTCCTACTTGCTAAGATTTGAACACTACTGTATTAGACAAAAGGAAGAAATGAAATGGCTACAGGAACATGTCTGGGGATAGAAAGGCCCCTCCCTTCAATAAAGAGCGCACTGTCTGAGGTGGAAAAAGTAAAAATGATCCCACTTGTCTGCACTTTTTTTCCATTCAGTTTTTTTTTTTTTCTGTACCGGGGATTGAACCCAGGGGCGTTCTACCTCCGCGTTATACCCCCGGCCCTATTTTTTTACACTTTATTTTGAAACCGGGTCTCAAAGAGAGAGAGAGACAGGGAGAGAGAAAGAGAGAGAGAGCTGAGGCTGGCCGCGAACCCCGATCCTCCAGTCTCCGCCTCCCAAAGTACTGGGATTACAAGTGTGTGCCACCACGACCGGCTACCATTCAGTTTTTTTCAAAGGGGGGGACATTGGGGATTGAAACCAGGGACATTCTACTTCCAAGCTACACCCTCCAGCCCTTTTTACTTTTTAATTTTAACTTAGAGTCTTATATGTTACTGAGACTGGCCTTGAACCTGTGATCCTCCTGTTTCAGCTTCCAAAGTACTGGGGTGACAGGTGTGTGCCACCACACCTGGTTTCCATTCCATTTTACCTTGAGGACTTTGAATCCTGAATTTGTTTTAATTTCTTTGTTTTTCTGAGGGTTAAATATGCCATATCATACCCCATGTCTGGTATTTTTAATCTCCTCACAGACTTAAGGCCTGAATGATGTACGAACCTTTCACATAAGGAATTGGTTTCATACCCATGCACCACTTTCAAATGTGTGCCCTCTGTCACTAATGAAATTCAAATACAGTTAAAATGTATGACCCTTCTCTTTCTGTGATTGGCTGATCTCACTTAACAGAATGCTCTCCAGGTCCTTTCATTTTCTTGTAAATGATATTATTTTGTTCTTCTTTATTGCTGAGTAGAATTCCATTGTGTGTATTGGAGGGGGAGGGGAGGCGGGGGGCACCAAGTGCTATGTGCATGAATGTTACTGTCCACTTGATTTTCATTGTGATATGAGACTATTATGCAGCAATAAAAGCACATAACAAATCCAGTTAAAAGCATCATCAAATTCATTTAGAGTTGTCATTGTCGCGTCCACAACTGAGTTGTACCGGGGCAGTGAAGTAGGTTGCATGCGGAAAGGCCAAAGAAGTGCCCAGAAACAGCGAGCAGGACATATGATTTAGGGGGGACAGCTTACAAGAGATAAGTGACTGCTCCAAGAAGAGCTGAGTGGTGACAGGTTGAACAGACAGCACTTCCATCCCTCAAGGCACTTTGCCAAGCAGCGCCCCTTCTCCCTCATGGCCTTTCGAACAATGTTGACTGGCTGAATAAGTAACACATGTCAACCATTTCCACAGTGCCCTCAGTCCCCCACCTGTCCCCTCTACAGATGACATTAGCTCGCCCTAGTTGCGAGTGTCCAGAAGAGAAAGCCAGTGGCCTTCAAGATAATATGTATCTGAACATTACAGCGACCCAGGCTTCCTCTCATTACTCCCTTAATTTGGCTTGATTTGGGGGAACAGAAGAAAGGATATAGGGAACATGGTGTTCTATTGCCCCCCTTTTCTTTTTTCTTTTTTTATTTTTTTGCGGTACCGGGGATTGAACGCAGGGGCGTTTTACCTCCACGCTACACCCCCAGCCCTATTTTTATCCTTTATTTTGAAACCGGGTCTCAAGAAGTTGTGGAGGGCCTCACTAAGGAGAGAAAGAGAGAGCGAGAGAGAGACAGGGAGAGAGAGAGCGAGAGAGCTGAGGCTGGCCGTGAACCGGAGATCCTCCGGTCTCCGCCTCCCAAAGTACTGGGATTACAAGCGTGTGCCACCACGCCTGGCCCTGCCCCCCTTTTCTTTAGGGAGGATCCGGTCATATATACTGCCTCAAACAATGGATACAAAAAGCAAGTTACTGTCAAAGGACGTCATCCGTTCTGATTTCTTCCACTTCTAGTGTGGTCCTCACACTCAAAAATGTTGGGCAATAGTCATCTAAACACAAAGTAGAACAGATATAAGCATCCAACAACCTGTTTATCTGAATGTAGTTGAGAGAGATTTGCAGTCACAGGTAATACTGACCACTTCTCGGGTGCACCATGCCAGGCAACTCTGTCCCGTCTAAGCAAAGGGAGCCTAGAGACCAGTTCTGGCTGGTGCCGTGTGGAATACTGCAGGTCAGGCCCAGGTCAGGCGTTTAGTTGCTGGTGTGTGATTCTCCAAGGTTCACTTTCACTGCTGCCACAGCATCTGGGAAATGTTCCAGATAATGGCTGCTCCGTCCACTGGGTTTAGGACTAAAAGCGAAATGATGGGGAGAGGAGTCCTAGCCGACCCCCAGAGTCAACATGGTGTTGGCAAGAGATTATTCTTGGTTCTTGTAAGCTACAGTGACTGTCACTCTTAGCACAGAGAAATCTAGCCTATCTTGACTAATACAATTTCTCCTATTTGAGTTTTTCTTGGGTGATAGTTAATTATACCAAACAGATTTGTGACAGCATGTACTCTTATACAGGCTGTTCATATATGTTCTTCTGAAAGTTCATTGTGAAGATTTATAATAATGATATTGGTTTTATTATTGTTAATGTGCAGTTAGGAACATTGTAGAATCCATTAGCTCTGAGGTAAGTATGGTATGGCAGGTTATTTGGTGGCTATGAATTCCTTTTCTTCCCTGTCCCCATTCCACATTTATAGTTTATAAACCATTTACCATTCTGGAAGTGGAGTCTGTTACTATAACCTGTTAAATCCAGGCTGGTGTTTTTATTGGTTTTGAAAAATAGTATTTGGAGACAATGATGTTATTCAAATGATGGAGCCTGGGCTTCAAGAGACCTTGTAGCTACTACCTACATTCCACCGAAGCACTGCCCCAAGTTTACCATACCATGGAGAAATCTTGGATATTAAAAAGAGAACTCACCATCCTAACTGCAGAGGCTCCGGTCCAGCCAGTTATCTACCCATCTGCTGATCACAGCTACATGAGAGAGCCCAGGCCAGGCCAGCAGAACCCTGCAGCCACCCACCATACTGCTACACATAATAAATCACTGTTGTTTGTTTAAAGATATCTAGAGTTTTTTTTTTTTGCTGTATAATAAATCACTGTTGTTTGTTTAAAGATATCTAGAGTTTTTTTTTTTTTTTTTTTTTGCTGTACTGGTGATTGAACCCAGGGGCATTCTACCTCTGAGCAATACCCCCAGCCCTATTTTTTATTCTTTGATTTGAAAAAGGGTCTCACTAAGTTGCGGAGGGCCTCACTAAGTAGCTGAGGTTGGCTGCAAACCCGGATCCTCTGGTCTCAGCCTCCCAAGTACTGGGATTACAAGGGTGCGCCACCACGCCCAGCTTAGAGTGTTTATTTTTTTTACACTCCAACAGGTGACTGAAGAAAGACAAAGGCATTCAACAGTTAAAATACATTTCTCTGAATTAGAGATGGAATAAAGGACAATAGGAAGAAATCTGTCAGTGAAATATGAAAAAAAGTTCCTATTTTGTTTCTGAACTTTAATGTTCGCGACACATGAAAAATTTGTATTTTTACAAATGTAAAGGTACAATTTAAATTGTATAGCTCTTTCAGAAAATCATCAGAGTGTGTAGTTTTAAAATTAATTCTAACTTTCACAAAATAATTGTATATATTTATGGGGTAAAGTGTGTTATTTATTTGTTTGTTTATTTATTTTTGCAGTGCTGGGGATCAAACTCAGGACCTCAAATGTGCCAAACAACCACTCAACTGCTGAACTACCCCCTCAGCCCTAAAGTGTGTTACATTAATACATATGTAATATGTAATGATCAAATCTGGGTAATTAGCACATCTATCCTCACAAACATTCAAAATCCTTTCTTTGATCTGTTTTGAAGTCTATGGAACATTGTTGCTGACTGTAATGACCCTTCTCTGCTAAAGAATTCTAGAACTTTTTCCTTCTATCTAACTGAATATTTGTACCCGATGACTAACTTCTTTCCATTGCCTTGTCCCACCTACACTTCACCTATTCTACTCTCTACTTATATAAGGCAACTTATTTAGTTTCCACGTTTAAGTGAGATCATGTAGTAGTTATCTTTCTGTGCCTGGTTTATTTTACTTAACATAATATGTTCTGATTCTGTCCGTGTTGGTGCAAATAGCAGAATTTATTTTTATGGCTTAATAATATTCCATTGTATACTATTATCATATTTTCTTCATCCATCCATCTGTCACTGATGGACGTGCAGGCTGATGCTATGCCTTGGCTATTGTAAATAGTGCTGTAATAACAAGGAAACACCAGTTTCTCTGCCGATATACTGATTTTATTTCCTTTGGATATATACATAGTACTTGGGTTGCTGGAACATATGGTATTTCTATCTTTAGCTTCTTAAGGAACTTTCAGACTGTTTTCCATAGTGACTGCACTAATTTACATCCCCACCAGCAGTGTATAAATTCCCTTTTTCTTCATCATCTCCAGTATTTCTATTTTTTGTCTTTTATATGATAGCCATTCTTGCTGTCGAGGTGAATTTTCAATGTGGTTTAGGTCTGCATTCCCCCGATGATTAGTGATGTTGAGCATTTCCTCATACATCTGTTGGTCATTCACATGTCTTCTTTTGAGAATGTCTATTCAGATATTTTGCCCATTTTTAACTCAGAGTATTTGTTTTTTTGGTTATTGAGTTGTTTGAATTATTCATAAATTCTACATATTAAACCCTCGTCAGATGAATAGTTTACAAATATTTTCTCTGGTTTTATGGATTGCCTCTTCACTCCGTTGATTGTTTTCTTTGGCGGTGTAAAAGCTTTTTAATTTGATACAATCCCCTTTGTCTGTTCCCTATTTTTCTCTGTGCTTTTGGGGTCTTATACAAAATGATTTGTCATTATTAATTTACTAAAGTGTTTCCTCTATGTAAAAGGCTCCTGACATTGATATGAAACCACTAAAGATCCCAAAGAGCATAGTAGTCCTCAACAAAAGGAGCTCAAGGCATTGCAATACCAGACTTCCAAATATACTATAAACTTATAGTAACTAAAACAGCATGGCACTGGGGGGAAAACAATACATAGACCAATGGAACAGAATATAGAACTCAGAAATAAATTCATGTATTTGTAGCCAACTCATTTTTTACAAAGAAGCCAAGAACGTATATTGGAGAAAGGGCTGTCAGTAAATGGTGCTGGTAAAACTTGAGCTCTGTATGCAGAACAATAAGACTGGTCCCCTGTGTTGGTCAGCTTTTCACTGCTGTGACCTGAGAAAAGCAACTGAAAGGAAGAAAGAGTTATTCTGGCTCACTCTCGCAGCGGTGTCGTCCAGGTCCTTCGCTTTGCACTTGAGGGTGAGGGAGAACAACGTGGCGGAAGGGTATAGCGGAGCAAAGCTTCCTCCCTTCTGACAGCTGGGAAGCAGAGCGAGAGCCAGGGAGAGGCTGGTGACAAGATATAGTCCTCAAGGGCACTCGCTGGAGAAACCACACACTTCAACTAGATCCTCCCTCCTACGGTTGCTGCCACCTCCCGAGAGTCCATTCAAATCATGACTCCCTCAAGGGGTTAATCCACTGGAGGTGAGAGACCTCGAGATTCCACCATTTCCTAAAAGCCCCACTTAAGAACATTGTGGCCCTGGGGACCAAGCCTGTACCAGGTGAGCCTTTGGATTGCGGATCTGCACCATAACAACTCCATCTCTCAACCTATACAAAAATCAACTCAAAATGGACCAAAAGCCTAGATGTAAGACTTGAAACTATGAAATTACAGAAGAAAATACAATGTGCAAACTAGTCTTATGTTCCTTCCTGAAGATTTCTCATATTGTGGCATGGTGAGCTCAAGAAATAGGAAAGGGAAGAAGCCTAGAATAAGCTGGAGTATTTCTGTTTTTCTTTTTTTTTTTTTTTTTTTTTTTGCGGTACCGGGGATTGAACGCAGGGGAGTTCTACCTCCGCGCTACGCCCCTGGCCCTATTTTTTATACTTTATTTTGAAACCGGGTCTCACGAAGTTGCAGAGGGCCTCACTAAGAGGAGAGAGAGAGAGAGAGAGAGAAAGAGAGAGAGAGACAGCGAGAGAGCTGAGGCTGGCCGCGAACCCGGATCCTCCGGTCTCCACCTCCCAAAGTACTGGGATTACAAGCGTGCACCACCACGCCCGGCATAGTATTTCTGTTTTTCATCATTAGTATTAAAATGCGTTGGGCTTAGAATAGGGTCTGCATACTATGGCCCCAGGGGCCACATCTTCCCACCATATATTCTTGTGCATCTATGAACTAAGATGGGTTTTCACATTCTTTAAACAATTGAAATGGAAAATCAGAATAATAATAATATTTCCTGATATGTGAGCATTATATAAAACTCACATTTCAGTGTCTGAAATTTACATTTCAGTGTAAAGTATTATGCATCTTTGCTTACGTATAGTCGATGGCTACATTTTCTCTGCTATGGCAGAGTTGAGTAGTTGTGACAGAACCCAAGTACAACCTAAAATGTTGACTTTCTGGCTCCTTGTAGAAGTTTACCAATTCTTGGTCTAGAATGTGGATATGAGAATTTCTCTTTTTAGGTCACTGTTGTGCATTATATCCTGCAGTGGTGTTTGTGAACCCATAAATAAACACATTTCACTGACTCTGCCTACCTCACCCTCACAGATCTCATACCATGTTGCTCTAATATGCAGAAGTGTGAAAGGATTTGTGTCCTAAGTCTGGTTAGGGGAAGAGATGCAGGAAGAGAGAGCACTAGAGAGCAGTAGTTCACGGATTAAGTGTTTGGTGATAGTTTAATTGAAGAAAAATGACTCTATGACCTATCACTACTCCATATTTAAGTTTTTCTCTTGATATCTCTTCCAAATAACATTTGTTGTTGTTGTTTTGTTGTTGTTAATAGAGCAAGGCTTGTTTTGAAGAGCTGGAATAGCAAACAACTAATAGCATTAGCCCTAAAAAGAAAGAGAAAAGCCTTTTTCTTTCCAACTTGCATCTATCAACTGTAATTAAAATTCTTCAGAACTTATTAGAACAATATAATTGACAATAAATAAATAATCATATAAGTACAAAGACTAGACATAGCCTACTTTATATACCTATCCTTCACAGGCTTCTAGACATCCACAGACTGTATACTCCCCATCCCCATGCAAAAGTGTGTTTCTGAAGCACCCTATTATTTTCTAAAGCTGTATTCAGAATCCATTAATATACGTCACTTCTACAAATGAGAGATTATGGAATATAATCTCAGGATACCAGATTGAAAGGGATATTTAATTAGAGGGACAATTATTGTTACGCCTGGAGGAATATGTTTTGTTTTTCTGAAAACAACACGCCATTACTTATGAATTGAAAAGGGAAAACAGGTTCTCTTTCCCTGTAGCAATTTGCTTTCAACCATTACTTCTGATTTGCCAAGAACGTTTCCACATAACAGATAACATCTTCCCACTTTTAAGCTACATGATTCTTTCTCCATGTTTTCAGTTTTCCCCATGAGACAACATGCTAACTTTTTAAAAATGTGCCTTTTACCTTAGTGAATGTATGTTTTTGGTTTAGGGATTTTTTTTTTTTTTTTGCGGTACCAGGAATTGAACCCAGGGGCATTCTACCTCCGAGCTACACCCCCAGCCCTATGTTTTATACTTTATTTTGAAACCGGGTCTCACAAAGTTGCGGAGGGCTTCACTAAGTAGGTGAGGCTGGCTGCAAACCTGGATCCTCCGGTCTCTGCCTCCCAAGTACTGGGATTACAAGCGTGTGCCACCATGCCCGGCTGGTTTAGGGATTTTTAAAAAGTAGTCTCATGGTCCACTCTCCCCCCCCCAATATAAAATTGCATTTACCACATTCCTAAGAATACTGAGTATTTCAGCAGGAAACATTATCCAACTGGAGACTTTTTGAGGCAACATATGTTCTCACAATTTTCTGGAGGGAAAACTCATTCCAGGCAGATTTTACAATGAAAGGTTTACGAGCCAATTGCTTTGTGGTCTCACAGTATCTATTTACATAGAACTCAGAACTACATCTCTTTTTGCTTCTTCCCAAATCTACAAAAAAATACAAACCATAAATATCCCCACTAGTTTCATCTTTTCTTCTTAGTTGTTGAGCACCTTGTATCTTCTTGTCAATTCTCAAACACAGTACTACCTTCAGTAGACTTGAAATTAAGTACAAACTAAGTTCCCATTAATATATGTTTATTTTTAGGGCCATAACCCTTTGCCCATGAACAAGTGGATTGATTTAGGGGTAGAGCTCTGCCTAACACCTTCTGGGTCAGTCTATCACTTAGAATATATGCAAGTAAGCCGGGCGTGGTGGTGCACGCTTGTAATCCCAGTACTTTGGGAGGCGGAGACCGGAGGATCCGGGTTCGCCGCCAGCCTCAGCTCTGTCTCTCTCCTCTCTCCTCTCTCTCTCTGTCTCTCCCTCTCTCTCTCTCTCTCTCTCTCCTTAGTGAGGCCCTCCGCAACTTCGTGAGACCCGGTATCAAAAATAAAGCATAAAAAAAATAGGGTCGGGGGTGTAGCGCAGAGGTAGAACGCCCCTGCATTAAATCCCCGGTACCGCAAAAAAAAAAAAAAAGAATATATGCAAGTAACCAAAAACATAAGTCAAAGTTGCCTTTAAATTATGGAGCATTTTATTGGTTTACTTAATTGGGAATGCAAAAGGTAGGATGGGGTCTGTGTTGCCTGATTCAACAGATCAGTGTCGTAAACAATCATCCCTCCATTCTTTAGTCCAAAGGGCCACCTGCAGCCTAAAATGTCACAAATGCTAACAGCACCATTCCTCCTCATTTGTCTTGGGTGAAAGAAAAAGAACAACTCTAGAATCTTTCCCAGATTCGCAAAAGAGAACTTTCAAAGAAGCTCTCAGCAAATGTGTTATTTGTGTCTCCTTGGTCACATCATGGAACATGTGTATTCCTGAGCCAATTCTTTCTGAAAAGGATGGAGCTTTGCACCTTACACTTGAGGGGATGAGGTCAGCTCTGAGACTCATCAACTGCGTGGCTATTTGAATATAACTAGGATGCTTCATTAAAGAAGGAGCGAGACATGAACGGGCAGGAAGGAAAACATCAGTGTGCACGTTGCCAGCTATATGTCTGTGAGCTGGATGAGGCTCCCCTTCCACCTTTTCCTTTATTGTTCTCTCTTTTTTTTTTTTCAGTACTGGGGATTGAACCCAGAGGCATTCTACCTCCGAGCTCCACCCCCAGCCATATTTTTTATTTTTTATTTTGAAACAGGGTCTCACTCAGTTGCTGAGGGCCTCACTAAGTAGCTGAGGCTGGCCACGAACCTGTGATCCTCCTGTCTCAGCCTCCCAAGTACTAGGGTTACAAGTGTGTGCCACCATGCCTGGCTTGTCCTCTCTTTTTATATAACTGCCAAAATCACACACAGATGAAATATGTAATTGTGTGTATTAATTTCATTGTCCATAAAGGTAATTCTAGAGTGACTTTTCTATATTTTCAATTGAAGAGCTCTTCTACAATAACTTTATCTTTTAAGTAATTTCAAAAATGACTACAGTAACTAGCATATATCAATACACACCATTGCTGTATACTTCCTGTGGTCTAGGCTTGCCAGTAAAATGAATACTGCCTTTTAAGCTAATTATTTCATGAGAGGTGGCTGGTATCATCCCATTTTAGAGGTGAGTCAAATAAGAAACAGGGAGTGAAGTCATTTTTCTAATGTGCTTCATTTACTGAGTTGAGAGTTTGATGCCAATTTTCTTTTCTCTGTAGCTCTGATGCTCTAGATTAATTTGTTTCCTGGAACTGTTGTGGCAAATTACAGTAAACTGAATGCTTCAAAACAACAGAAATGCATTGTCTCACAATTATGGAGATCAGAAGTTCCAAACCAAGCCAGGCGTGGTGGCGCACACCTGTAATCCCAGCACTTGGGAGGCTGAGACAGGAGGATCGCAGGTTTGGGGACAGCCTCAGCAATGTAGTAAGACTCTCACCAACCTAGTGAGACCCACCCTGTTTCAAAACAAAAACTAAAAAGGGCTGGAGGTGTATCTCGGAGGTAGAATGCCCTTGGGTTCAATCTTCAGTAACACAAATTAAAAAAACAAAGCCCAAGTCCCATGTCACGGTGCCATCAGGGACACACTCTGCCTGGAGGCTTTGGGGGAAACCATTCCTTGCCTCTTCTAGCTTCTGGTGATTTGGGGCATCACTGGGCTCCGTTCTCTACCCCCCGCCCCACGTTCACATCACCTTCTCCACCGTGCGTGTCCCATCAACCCCTCCACCACCACTCCCACCTGCCTTCTCTCTCTTAAGGATATATGTGTTTGGATTTTGAGCCAACCTGGATAAACGCCTTCTCTCGAGATTCTTCGTTTAATCACATCTTTTTATATATATATAATATAATATTTACTCTTTTGCCATGTAATGTAATAATTGTAGGTTCCAGAGAACATGGTGTAGGCATGAATTTGGGGTCAACTTTCAGCCCACTGATTATACCACCCTAAAAACCCGATTAAAAGAAAACCCAGTGAAGCTGAGCATGGTGGTGCATACCTGTAATCCCAGTACTGGGGAGGCTAAAACAGGAGGATTGCAGGTTCGAGGCCAGTCTCAGAAACTTAATGAGAATCTGTTAAAAAAAAAAAATTAAAAGGGCTGGGGGTGGCCAGGCATGGTGGCGCACACTTGTAATCCCAGTAGTTTGGGAGGCGGAGACCCAAGGATCCGGTTCACGGCCAGCCTCAGCTCTCTCTCCCTGTCTCTGTCTCTGTCTCTCTCTCTCTACTTAGTGAGGCCCTCCGCAACTTCCCGAGACCCGGTTTCAAAATAAAGTATAAAAAAATAGGGCTGGGGGTGTAGTGCGGAGGTAGAATGCCCCTGGGTTCAATCCCCAGTACTGCAAAAAAAAAAAAGGGCTAGGGATGTAGCTCAGGTAAAATGCCCTTGGGTTCAATCCCCAGTACCACAAAAAGGGAGGGAGGGAGGGAGGGAAGGAGGAAGGGAGGAAGGAAGGAAACGAAACGAAACTCAGTGGGCTGGTGATATAGCTCAGTGGTAGAGTACTTGCCTAGCAAGCACATTTCCCAGCACTGCAAAAAAGAAAGAACGAAAAAAGAAAAAGAAAAAGAAAAGAAAGAAAGGAAAACTCAATGATACAGTATTCCTGCCTATCTGGATCTCTGCAGTATGCTTAGTATCCAACACAATACCATGTCTGATATAGTAAATGTTTGTTGAATGAGTGAATGAATAAATACATTAGGATATGGGAGTGGAAAGTGTCATGATACAAGTAGGATATGCCCTAATACTGAAAAGAAGCTGTGTATGAAGAACATATCCAAAGAAATGAGATTGATTTTCTAAATGATATCCAGATATTCTCACAAAGAGTCATTGACCCCAAAGATGCCCTTAAGTGGAATCAGAGACGTACCTCAATTATCCAGTGCACGGATCTTTCTCACGTTATGGGTGTTATGCAGAAGAAGATATGAAAAAAAGCAGAAATGGTAGAACCTGGTAATCTTCCAGTTTCAAAGGACTAGATATGTCATGTAGTCTAACTTTGTGAAACAACTTCCATATTAATGTCCCCCAGTGCTCAGGAGCGGTGGCACCCCCTTACCATTCAGCACAGTTTGTTTTTGAACTGATCCGGGAAGGTACAGGTAAATAACATAGAGTCTCAGATGCATCAGCGAACTACACAGGCATGTCTGCAAGCAACGACGATGTTCATGCTTGGTGAGAGACTCCTAGAAAAGAGAGCACTTCCCCAGAGCGCCTGCTTTCCTGATCCGGGAGAGTGCACGGCTCCCTATTAACCAGAAGGTCCCTTCTATTCAGAAGGTAGGTCTAAGCACCAATGATTTCCAAATTATTTATTAAAATCTATTTATCATTAAACCCTAACAGAAGGTTAATCCAACATACAAACTGCTAAAAGACAGACATTATTGAAATGTGTTCATTTCCTGTAAGGATCGTAAGATTCTAAAAACTACTATAATTCTTCTTCTTTTTTGATTGAATATTTTTTCAATAGTCATGTACACATGAAGGAAAAGGAATTCATTCAGAAGATATGGTTTATTTACATTATCAGTCTTGTAAAATTTATTAAAAGGAAAAATGTTGAAAAATATGAGCTTAAAGAAAAAGGCAAGGCATAAGAATCCAGAAGATAAATTACTTTACCAACATCATCCTCCAAATGTATTGGGTTGATTTTTAATGTTTTTATAAATAAGTCTGGAATTATGAGAGCCATGCTAGTTAAAGGGCTAGCCTGTTTCTTTTGGGGGAGAGGCAGGGGCCGGGGCAGCCCTGGGAATAGAAGCCTGGGCCTTGTGCATGCTGGGAAAGTGCTCTACCACTGAGCTGCACCCACAGCCCTGGCATACTACATTTTAATGTCAAATGTTTATATTTTTTACAAAGCGAACTTCGTAGTCATTTATTTTCCTTTTTTCTTTTATATTCTTATTTTGTGTGTGTGTGGTACTGGAGATTGAACCTAGGGGCATCCTCTGAGCTATATCCCCAGCCCTTATAATTTTTTGTTTTAAAACAGGGACTCACTAAATTGTCGAGGCTGCCATCATACCTGTGATCCTCCTGTCTCAGCCTCCCAGGTACTGGGATTACAGACATATGCCACCATGCCCAGCATAGTACTCATTTCTTTAAGATGTTTAAGTATGAATGCATGTAAGCTTCTTTTAATATTTTTAAACTGGAGGTTATATTGGTTATGTTGCTATGAGCACAAAGTCATGTAAGTTTAAAGATAAAGTCATGGAAACTCTACCATAAAAACACAGAATGGAGCTGGGCGTGGTGGTGCATGCTTGTAATCCCAGTACTTGGGAGGCTGAGACCGGGGGATCCCGGTTTGAGGCCAGCCTCAGCTACTTAGTGAGGCCCTCCGCAACTTCGTGAGACCCTGTTTCAAAAATAAAAGAATAAAAAATATGGCTGGGGTTGTAACCCAGAGGTAGAATGGCCCTGGGTTCAATCCCCAGTACCACAAAACAAAAACAAAAACAAACAAAAAACCCACACAGAATGGATCGGATTCAGTTGTCTGACCCTGGTGTTAAAGCTTTGGTTTTTGAAGGAGTCCTGTAAACATTTACATCGCACAGAAGGAAAAGCAATCTGCCTATCCACTGGTGAGAACAATAGGAGGGTTCAAGTTACCTGTCACCTCAGGTTCGATTCATAGATTGGATTGGGCAATTAAAGCCAGACGAACGCTCAATAAATACTTATTGGATGTTCAAGGAGCTACATGGGATGGATGACCTTGTAATCGAGTGTGGAAAGGTCAGAGTTTATGTTGGACCACCACTCGTTTGGAACAAAGCAGAGGTTCCTTATTTCCACCCCAGGCCTCATTCATGAAGAGCCTGACCACAGGATTCCCTGAAGAGAATCAATGAACTACTAACGATTGAAAGAAATTTAAAAAATAAATAAAGCTTTCAAGTACCTACTGTGTTCCTTCCAGACTACTTTCTGTGGGCACTGTGAGGTCTGGCTGAGGCCTGGCCAGAGGAGGTTGAGAACAAAAGAACTCCAGCAGTGGTGGGAAAATGCTCCTGACCATCCCCCTGCCCCCAGCACCATAAATCTACCTCTCCTGGCACCCTGCCAAGACCACCAATGAGAGAAGTCCACGACTGCCCTGCTCTCCCACCCCCCTAATGCCCCATAAAAGGCCCCTAGTCTGTAAGGAAGGGGGCTTTCTGCTGACTCCCGTGGGCTCTCTCCCCGGTCAGCCCCTGTCCCAGGCTTCACTCCATTAAAGAGCCTGTTCTGGTCTGTAGAGCTGTGTATTTTCATTTCCTTCCTATTTCCTAACACTTTGTATAGGCTTTCTTTACCTCTTAGTATTCCAGGAGGTATATGATGTATGTTCCTCTTAGCTACCAGTGAGTTCAGTAAAAGTAGAGTCATGGAATAGTTGAATTTTGAAGGAAATGATAGAACGTAGAGAAAGGATATTCCAGGTAGCCAAGGAGAGGAAATTTTTTAAAGTAAAATGTTTTTACAGAGTTACTGAGTTGTGCCTCTAAAAACAACCTCGAGTGTTGATTTGTTTTGAAAAGAAATGTCAAGAAAACATTTCCTTTCATGCTTAGATTCAGTCTCCAGTCTCATTGTGTACATAAATTCCGAAGTCCTGGAATCTGACCCATTTCGTTTTCTTTCTCTCTTGAAACCCAGATGCTAATTTTTAAGGGAATATTTTATTCCACAGCTTTTTAAAGCCAACTAATTTCGTGGCATCCTTCAATGAACTTGGGTGAATACTTTGGATCCATGGCATGAATGTGTGCCTTCGGATACATTCCAGGGCTTCTGCCTTTCCCAAGGCAGTGACAAACTTGGACATGTTTATTTTTTGGTTTTGTTTTATTTTCTCCCAGGAGTACAAGATTTCTTTGTATACTGCAAGCAGAATTTCCAGACACAAACATTTGCTAAGGAAAAGAAATGACAACAAGGAACACCTACTTGAAACCTGACAGGCACATTCCACAACTCCACTAATAAAGACACTGTGAGCTGGATGTTAACCGGAGCTCAACCTTGTCGTGGACAGACAGGGAAATAAAGAAGGAAAGCAAACAGACACTGAGTAAAAGTGGTCAAGCAAATATAATTTTGGCTACAGACTCAAGTCACCATCACACAGCCAGCAGTAGAAATTATATAGAGAGGTTTGTCCCATCATAGCCAAAAGAATATCAACTAAGCTTATTACAATGAATTTCCTAACACAATAATGTAAGTGTAGGGCATAGGATACCCTAGAGATGGTTATAGCTATGTCAACACTGCTGAAATAACTGATGAATCTAATCAATTCAGCAAAGCAGCTGATCAACTCAGTTAAACAAATATCAGTCACATCAACTGCTTAACCAAATAAACTAGAAACCAATCCCCCATATACTCATGCCCATATACATGTATGTAGAGGGCAAAATATCCATTTGACAAATACACAGATGTATGTCTGCTAGGGTAATGAGAGGCTCACATTCATGTCTTTTTGGAGAATGCATTCCAGTAACTTCTTAGCATCTCCACAGTGAAAATCCACGACACCATTGCTTCTATCTGGGCTCCTCCAGCTGCTTCCCCCAACCTGCCCCAGTTCCACCAGCTTGACCCTTTTTTTTTTGCAGTCCATATTTTTTAACAATAGCCAAAGTTATCTTTTCAAAGAGTAAGCCATAGCATACCCTACCATTGTTCCAATTTCTCTTTATCTTTCTAAGTTGGCAAAATGCATGCTTCTTACCATGACCCACACAGAACTACCTGGTTCAGTGTACAGACTTCCTCTCTGGCTATGTTTCCTGCTACTCATTCTCTAAGCCACCACAGTGGCCTTTTTCTTCCAACACCCCCCCCAAAAAAAACAAAGATTGTAAACAGTGCTGGGTATTCGGACTTGTTGATCCTTCTACCTAGAAAACTCTCCCCTCACCCCCTTCTCATCATTGAGATCTCCTCTCATATCTCAGAGACTTTATCACATCATCTCTGATAAAAAATACCACTACTTCTCTGATTACTCACTCTCCTATTGCCCTCTTATTTCATAGTACATGTTAATTCCTGAAAGTATGCAGTTTATTGATTTGTTTACATACTTATTGTCTCCCCCCCAAAAGGTAAGCTTTATGAAAGCAGATGTTGGATTTTTAGATAGACTAGTGCCCCTCACAAGAGATGTTAACATCCTAATACTTGGAAATTGTAAATATGTTATTTTATGTGGTATAAGGGGCTATGACAATGTGATTAAGGACCTTAAGGTAGAAAGATTATTTTAATTATTCAGATAAACCCAATGTGATTATAAGGGTTAATACCAATAAAAGGAGACAGGAGGATGGAAACAGAAGTTGGGGCCGTGTGCCTTGAGCACGGAGAGAGGGAAAACGAGCCCAGGAATGCAGGTGGCCTCTAGAAAGGGGAAAAGGCAAAGAATCCAGTTGTCCCCCACAGCCTCTAGAAAGAGCTGACCTTTACCACACCTTGAATTTAGCCCAGCAAAACTAGTTTCAGATATCTAACTTCCAGAACTATTTTAAAAAAATAAATTCGTGTTGTTTTTAGCTACCAAGTTTATGGAAATTTGTTAGGGCAGCAAGATACAACTAATAAAAGTGGTTTATTTTCTCCTTTCTGAATCCATCTTATCTGTATCTGCCTGACCCATAGTGGGAAGTATTTATAGAACAAACAAATGGTAAGCTACATGCCAAAACTTCCTTGTGGGAAGACATGAATGCCAAGGGGGTTTAGGCTATATATGAGTAAGACTACAATTATAAATCCCACTTATTTAAAAATCCGCAACCTCCCATTCCATTTCCTTATCTTTCTGATAGACAACAACACACAGTAAGATATATGTTGATTATATCATTCAGAAGACATTTAAAATATGACCTAGGCCAAATTCTAATTTTACTGAAAGCTGGGTATGGGCACCTGGAACTGTCATTCAGGGATATCATGTCCAGCAGACACACACACACACACACACACACACACACACACACAATTTATACACATATGACTATATGACCCAAACTTCTTGACACAAGTGAATATATTAGTTTAAAGGAAATTTTGTCAGGGAAATATAGCTCTAGTTGTTAGAAATTAACACCAAAGCTTGCATGCATGAATTTGTTCCTTTGTAAAATACAGTTTTCCTTTCTGATTTATATGTATGAATAGTTTATTGACATAATTTTCCTATGGGCTTAGTTATAAGTGCTGGGTAGGAAAAGAGGGAGAAATGGTAACAAGAGAAAATGCATAAACTCTAAATCGTTTTCCTTGATACCTAATACAAATGATTCATGATGGCATTTTCCAGGTAAGCCAGGTGAGGATCAATTATGCTCAGTATGTTGAGCCCTCTACTAGTGCTCTTTGAATGAAAAAAGAAACAGATGCTACAAATTCAGCATGCTTCCCCCTGATCTATATATTTAACTAGTAAAAGGCAAACTTCAAAAGGATCGAACATTGCATCTGAAGGAAGAGCCCAATGGCACACACATTTTGCAGAATTATGTTTTAGAGTTGCAACTCTTGGAAGAATCATTCTTTTTGTAACTTGTTGTCCTTTTTGGGAATGCTTAAAAATAGTCACTCCAGCATATTAATATGAGAAGGCATTGGTGTGGTTAATCATCCTCCCTTATGAAATCTGGATGAAACATAAACTATTTAGTATGTGAATTGAACTCAACAAGTGGTTTTCCTAATAGAGTATGGCATGTGGCATCTTGACCCTCAAGTAAACATAAACCAGGCACCTAACAGAAGAGGTGGTGCTTGCCCTCCAGTGTCAGTTGGTCACTTAAAAAGTATTTGAAGGAGTCTCTGTAAGTCATAACTCTGAAAAACCCATAAAAAGTTTAAAACAACCCAACTAACCATGTGTGTGTATACATATATGTGTGTGTGTGTTTATATTCCTGTGTGTGAATATGTGTATGGGGGGGTTATGTGTGTGTCTGGGTGAGTGTCCATTGATGCATAATTACTCAGCAGTGGAATTAAAGATGCATTGGTATAAAATAATATTTAGGGAGGTTGTAGCATTTATTCCAAGTCTCTGCATGAAGGTCCATCAAATCCTGAGGCAGATGTGGCTTAAAAGTGTCAGTAGTGGTGACAGAAGCTAAAACTATTGAATATTTATATATTCAATGTATATTACCATCATTCAATGTATATTACCTGTATTACCCTAGTTTCGTTCTCACAACTATGTGTGATGGGCATTATTAGAATCCCTACTTTAGCCGGGCATGGTGGCACACGCTTGTAATCCCAGTACTTTGTGAGGTGGAGACCGGAGGATCCGGGTTCGCGGCCAG